>CAUYPK010084866.1:0-30261 GCA_963574355.1 Loris lydekkerianus | reverse complement strand
GTAGTTAGGGGATTCTGGTTGTGGAGCAGCTCCGGTGTGCGACACCCCTTGATTCAGCAACAGGGCTGGGGTGCTGTGTACAGTTCTCTCTCCCTGGCACCCAGTGACTTTGGCACAGGGAGCCCAATGCTCTAGCAGTCTCTGGCCAGGAGAAGGGCTCTGTGCAGAGGCAGGGAGGGCTCCAGAGGGCACGCAGCTACCAGAGTCCCTGGTCAGATGTATGGGTTAATGTGGAGGCTGAGAGGACACAGGAGGGGGGATGCAGGGTTGCGTGGCTCCCGCAGTTCCTGGTCAGGGAATGTGGAGCTCCAGTGGGTGCAGGTCACGGGTCGGGAGTCGCTGCACACCTCTTATGGAGGTCTGGGCGGTGCCTAGCCCAGGAGTTTGAAGTTGCTATGAGCTGTGACGTCAGGGCACTCTACCCAAGGCAACAGCCCAAGACTCCAGTGTTCCAAAACTGTCTCACTCTGCCCCTTAGGATTAGGGCTGTGAGGCAGTTCTGTCCCCGCCTTTAAGCTGCGGGGGTTACTTTGTCCCTCCCGATCCTTGCTCTGGGACCCTGAGGGCAAAGCTTGCCGAAGCAGTTTTTCCACACAATGGCTTTCACTTAGCCCAGCTCAGTGGCTCCTTTTGGGGCTCCAGACAATGCCCAAAGTTCTCCACACTTTTGCTCAAGCTCTCCCCAATGCAGCTCAACTGAGCCCCAAGTCCAAGAACACCAAAAAAGTTCACAGGTAAGGCCTTTCCGGTTTACAGTCTCACTGCTGCTTGTACTCACGGTTGCCGGTGTGATTAGGTTGATCAAACACACGCAGCCACTTGCCAGTTTTCCACTGTTTTTGTCTTCCTCCTGGGGTCCAGAAGTCCCTTGCTGGCTCCTTGTATCCTCAAAGGGATGATCATAGGCAGATCCCACCGGCCAGAGATGTCTGGAGTCTTGTCTCCCCAGATTCGCCAGGCCCAGTTACAGGGAAGCTGTTAGCCGCCATCTTTAATCCACTATATATTCTCCTTTTTTCCATGTGTTCTCTTGATGGTGTGTATGTTCCTGACAGGTCCCTTTACTCCTCCACTCCAACTCAAAGACCTATTCAGGACATGCCTGTCTGAGAGGCCAAACATATCTGGAATTCCATGGATGGGCAAAGGAGGAAGAGCGTAGGAAGGACTTAGACCAAAAGGAGAACTGCAAGCAAGTCACGTTACTTTATATGCTGATGCTGACGATAAGGAAAATGAAAATAGAAAATGGGGCCATCCGCGATGTAAAAAGCCTGGGAGTTGTACACTGAATTGCATCTTTAGGATTTCTGTGGAAATATTAGGATGTAATTGGTGTATCTGAGATAGGCATCTCTTGGATGTGTAAATGTCAGTCATGAACTGATCATGAAATGGAAAATGTGAAGAAATACTTCAAGTTTTCCCTTAAACAGAAATATTCTCCAAGAACAGAAATTTTCCTCCCCAAATCCAACTGTTCTTAACATTACCAGGGTTCTTAGAACAAGGCATTTCACTGTCTTCTGGTCCTTCCTTACCTCCGCCAGCCCCATCTCCTTGCATTTCCTTTTTTGCATTTTACTTTCCAGCTGTTGCTACTCCTTAGGAACACTGTGTTAACTCCTTCAACCAGACTTTTGCAGACACATTGTCTCTATCTAGGACATTCTAGGTCCTTCTCTTTTCCTAGCTAATCTTCAGTTTATATTCCCTCTCTTCCAAAAGAATTAGGGTTAGGGAGCCCTGGACAGTCCTGCTTTAGCAGGTGGGTTACTCCTGGGCATTTTTTATGTGACACTGCTTCCTTCCCATTGGACATACAGCTGGATACCTTGTTTCATTTCCTTGTTGCTACAGAGTAGGTACAGATACAGGTGTAAATTGTCGCTTAAGGATTATAGCACCATAAGGTACGGACCATTTCATCCCATAGGCAATTCCTGAGTTACGACAAGAGAAGAAACAAGAACATGAGCCATTCTTTAAATTCATTTTGTTTTAGATCATAACAAGTTTTTCATGCTCACTAGTTACTTCTGTCACAGTATTAATGATGCTTGCCCAAACAGAAATAAATTATAACTGGATATCAACCTTGTCACTCATCCTGGTAAAAAGTAAAGAGTAGGTTGCCTCTCCTGGGGAAGAAGCAGTCAAGTAGCGACCAGTTTGGAGTTAAGAAGCTTGACTGGGATAAGTCTTGTTCTATCCTATTTTCCTGATATCTAGGCAAGTCAAAGGAGATGGGGTGTTTTAATTTCAATTAGAACTTTGGGATTATTTAAAGAGAGAGCCTCATAAACAAAGAGTTGAAAAACCAATGGGGTAATCACTGGTTATTCTTAAAGAACAAAGGGGTCTGATAGGACTAAAAATCTATACTATTTGATTCCTGTCCCTTGGAGTTCTGAACCTTTTCCTTGCTACTTTGTTAAAGGAAATAATTAATACATGTACAACTGGCAAGACAAACTTGCTTGTTGAGTAAGATTACCCCAAAATAGAACTTTTGTTAATCTTACATAAATAGGCTTGGGATTCCTCCTTAGCCCCTATAGACCTGGTGTTCAACCTCCCTGATTCAGTTTCCCTTCCCTTGCCCACCACCAGACCATGAGTGTCTTTATGGCATGGACTATGCTTTGTGCATATTGGTGGTAGATAGTTCTCAGAACACATAGGAATGTAACTTAGGACTCAGGCCCACATGCACAAGAGGATCTGACCATGAGTTTGGTTCAGGCCAAGGTCTTAAGATCAAACAATTATCATTTTTGTTCTCACCAACTCAGTTGGCTGCAGAGAATAGCCACCAAATCTATTTGATTGTAATATTTTGATGATTAGGCAATCCACTTGGAAGTTTACTTGTCTTAGGTATCAAAACAAACAAACAAACCAAAAAAACAAACAACCAAAAAAACCAGAACTGGGATCTAATCCCATCATTGACATTTATGGAAAAGTCACTTAACCTCTGTGTCTCTGTTCCTCATCTGTAAAATGAGAATAATAATCCTACATCTCTCATAGAGTGGTTGCAAGGAATTAAAAATAATATGGGTAGTCTTTTGGACACATGGTAGACCTGTGTGAATGTTTGCTATGGTGACAATGATAATGATGAGATTGATTATGCTATCATCTATCATGGTAGACCTGTTCCATACTTGGGCTTTGTTGATTGGCTAGAAAAACATTTAAAGCAGGATAAGGCATAGATTTAAACTCAATACATATCTGGCATCCAATACTGGCTTAAATGTAATTAGCACACTTTGGGCAGGTTGACAGGGTGTTTCTGTTTCCTTGTTTATGTTCCCGCCTTCCTTGTCTTTGAGCGTTTTTATGAGTTCATGATTTGATACACACAAACATTTCCTATTGACAGGAAAGTCAGAGAAAGTGCAACCATACAGCTCAGATATTAGTTCAGATGCTCTGAGCCTAGGTGGTATGATTGATGGGACTTTTATTGCAAATGTAAAAATCTACATTCTTTTCTTCCAGTGTTGGCACATCAATGCTTTGGTCTTGCACAATATTTCCTAGTGTGTTGACAATAATAAACTCTAATGTCCTTGATGCCTCTGCATCAAAGCTGGTCAATGAACCATCCGCTTGGATAACAGAAATGACTGGGTCAATCCCACAACCTAGGAAGACAGAAAAACTCTCAAAGCTAGAGACAGAGAGTATTTTCCAATATAATATTAATTCCATGGACATTTATTGAGCTCCTGTAATAGTGAGGCTTAAGCCAGCACAGTGCCTGGCACATGGATGGCTGTGCCATAAAGTCTTACTAAAAGAATGAATGGATGACTGAATAAATGAATGGAAGTCTGCATTTTGTAAAATCACCCAGGAATCCATAATGCTTCTTCTTTTGGAACCTGAATTTTCAAAAGGCAATAACATATGAAGGAAATTAGCTAGAAGAGATGAGTACCTGTCAAAAGTCCCAAGATGTGAGTCCAGCTGCTACAAATGTGACAGGTGCACAAACCCAATGGAGCAGACAATAGCTCAGCTAAAAAAAAAAAAAAAAAAAAAATACTGAAAGAGACTTACTTAACTCAGTGTCAATGAGAGTGTTTGACCATCAGCCATAGGCATAGTTGGATCATAAAGATCCAGTGAGGGTAGCCTTTGCTTCAGCCTCTGTGCCTCAGAATCTCTGATGCTGTTCTACTCAGTGGAAACTAGATTATTGCAGGAACTTATGAAGAGTTTTCAGTCTAGGGAAGAGAAGACAAATAGCTGTATATTAGATCCTAGAGGTGCCTGCCTACTATAGCCACCAACTATAGATAGCACATCACCTGGCACACAGTAGGTGCTCGAAATATAGTTGAATGGATGAACAAAAATATAAAATATATTACCTCTATTATGATAGTATGTCTTCTACTTTACCATCAAAGTAACACATAGCAAATAATGGATGTCTTGTACATCTGCATTATTTGCATAGTTCTACTGGAGAGAGAAGCTTGTGTGGGCCATGAGAAGACAGAGAATGGCCTTTAAATGGGAAATTGGGAAGGGAGAGGGGAAATGGTGGAAAAGGATCCATCTAAGTAGGGTGGGGGTGGAACGCACAGCAGAGTTGAACATAGCACAATTCAGGCTTAGGAAATAGGAGGAGAAAATTTTTCAGCAAAACCAAAGGGTAGAGCACTGTTTTCCACCTGGGAAGAAGTGTTCCTAGTCAACTGAGTCAGAATCTCTGTTGATAGAGCTCAGAAATATGGATTATAAAAGACTCTTTAAGTCCACCTTACGTGCTCTATTTGGGGGAACCACTTCTAAAAAAGTGCAAAGCTCATCATTTAATTTAATTCACTCAGTTATTCCAGGAGGAAGGCATTATTGTCCCATTGTAGGGCAGGTATATAGAGGTTGAAGGAGGCCAAGTGATTTGCCCAAGATCACCCAGCATGTAAGTCAAAGAGCTGTGATTCAAACACAGAATTTTTACTCTTTCCCACTACCCTCTCTGAGTACATGACTACAGGACAGGATGCAGGAAGGGGAGTCCTAGGTGATGGCTTTGGAAGAGTACTTTCCGATAATAATAGTAGTAGAGATCGATAAAGACAATGATGCTGTTTTATATCTCCAAAAAGAAAGAAAGAACACACCATTCTGGCTGTGGCAGACTTTATCAGGAGGCTCTGATTAATGAGCAAAGCTCTAACTCAGTCTCCCTAATAGATGCCTATTATACCTCCAGGATATTTCCATCTCCTGGAAATATCAGCAAAACCTTGCTAATAATGTGCTGGGGCAGCAGTGTCAGTTCTGCCCTGAGTTTGATCGGGTTTGCTTCTGTTGTTAAATTAAAAGGTCAATAAACACATGCATCCAATACAGCAACTAGTGATTAGCTATTAAATAGTCATGGGGTGGGCAGCTCAGAGTTGGGTGTGAACTCTGTTTAGACCTTTCATTTGTGGTCAGCTAGACCTGGAAGGTGAAAACATTCAAGGTCAAGACTCCAAGGTCATGGGTCTGACTGCCCAAGTTAGCACCAGTCTTCTTTACTGTTCCAAACCCCCACCTGCCTCCCCAACAGTACCTCACCACCCAAAAAGTTCATGGAGGGGAGACCACATCATAAGATCTTGTGAAATAAATCTGGCTTGTTCCCTCGTACCCTTCCATTCCCTGCTCAAAGGTGTCAACTTCCAAAGGATTTCTTACACCCTCTCCCAGGAACAGCATGCTTCATCTCACTTCCTTGTCACTGTGTATCTTCTTACTCTCCTTTCCCTTTCTTCATCATGTAACCAGTCCCTCACTGAACAAATTTTAATGACCCTTATTTTTTTAAATACTCTCCCTGAACTACTCAAACTATTGACTTATTTACCATAAATGATAAATTTTCTGCAAGATAAAAGAGCTGAGATTCTGAAGGACCATGGGCAGACTTTCTGATGTCAAGACTCACCATCACCCACAACATGTCCCCAATTCCCCCTTAGTTACACAAGGATCTGCCCCAAGGCACTTGGCCCCTCCTTCAAAAGCCCATGATCTCTGTTATACAGAGAGATGGATTCCAGGTAGCTTCTACTATATTCCCAAGTCATCTGTTGTACTAAAATTCCTTTCTTTCTCAGCAAAGGATCTTTTTGTGAGGAGCAACTGGATCCACGCCACAACCCCCTTTCAATCTCAACAACTCTTCGTGATACCCAATATTATATTATCTTTTTTATTATATTATACTTATTTTTTCTTTTGTTTATTGTCTGTCTCTTCCTACTAGACTACAGGCTCCACACAATTAGAAACTTTAGTTCTCCAATTCCCTAATATCTAGGACCATGCCTTGCCTATCATGTTGTAGACACTGCATAAATATTTGTTGAATGAAAGAGCAATGTGCCAGCACAAAAGCATTCTCTATTCCAGAGAAGCAACTTCTCTCTCAGTTTTAACTGCATTTGCTTCATTGTGTCACTTAAAAACAAAACCCTCCTTTTTCCTCCCAGTAAAACCCTTCCTTTATTTATTTATTTTTATTAAATCATAACTGTACGCATTAATGCATTTCTGGGGTACAATGTGCTGATTTTATATACAATTTGGAATGCTTACATCAAACTGGTTGCATTCTTCTCATCATCCCTAGGACAGCACGCAACTTTAATCATGGGGTTTATTGGGCCCTCTGTTTCCGATTGCAGTTTCCCTTTCAGCCCAACTCATGCCCCTCTCTGCCTTGCATCATTCTTCCAGCTGGACGAAGCACTTGCTTTCCCCTGCCTTCAGGTCCTGCCGGATCACCTGCGCAGGCTGCAACCGCCTCCTGCTTCAGGCTCCACCTGTTCATTCTGAGGCATCCTTCCATTCTCAGAGTAAACAGCACTTCCTCAGCTGGCCCCCTTCTCAAATGCCTCTGCAGACCACATTTCCACCTTCTGTTGCATTTAAACATTTGAACATGTGTTCAATGCTTTTCTCTCCCACAGATCCCAATTCATGAACTCCGCGAAGATGGGTATAGGCCTTTCTTCCTGACTACTGAATTCTCAGCACTTAGCTCAATGCTGGAGAGAGTCGGTGCCCAGTAAATACTGCCTTTCTGAATGATGCATGCACAAACAGCCATGTCTGGCTGTTATCTCCCTACTGAAATGACTTTCAAATGGGAAACACAAACCCCCATCTCCTGAGATGATTAGATGATTTGGGGTCTCAGTGTTGACAATAGATCCGCTGACCCTGGCTTCATGAGCTGAGGTCATTACCAAGCCCACCCCCAAAATGGCAAAAAATGTCAAGGACCTGGCTCCTTTGCAAATGCATTATTCAAGCCCCTAGCTAAGAAACAATACTTTTGCTTCTGGAGGTAAAAAAAAAAAAATGCAACTAACTCAGCATCCAGACTGCTAGCAAAATTTGGAGCAATCTACAGAATTGTGCTGAAATTGCAAAGCTGGGAGGCCAAGGGGAAGAGGCCCTACTAGCTTTATATTTGTAAAGAACAGCATAGCCAGTCTGGAGGCCACAGAGGGGGAGGAGAGAGGGGCTGAGTAGGGGAGAAAAATATACAGAGAGTTTTATTGCTTTTGTTGAACTCTAATTACAAAAATCATAAACGCACACAAAAATCTCCTGTAATTAACCACCCCGCCTCCTGCTTCAGGCTCCACCTGTTAAGAGAAAACAACTCTTAACATTTAGCTGCATGCCCTTTTGGTACTGAAAAAGATAGGCTAGCGGCTACACTTATCACTGAATCGTCAGCCTTCTTCACCTAGCAATGCGGCACAGTCTTCTTCCAATGGGAGGCAGATGGCATCTGTTGAGAACATGCACTTTGGAATTAGACAGACCTGTATCTTACTCCTCCTGAAACATCTACTGATTTAGCAACTTTTGGCAAGATGCTTCAGCCTTAATTTCCTCATCTATAAACTGTAGACAAAAGTGAAATCAATCTGTGTTGAGAGGACTGAATGAAGTAAAATATATTAGTGATTAACATGGACCCTGGTGCACAATAGATGCTCAAGTAGCTATCATTATTATTGGTATAATATGTGATATTGGAATAACATCAGCAGCTATTTCTCCTCAACATCATTTTTGATGGCCAAAAGTGTTACAGGGAATGGATTTGCTTAACCAGTCCCCACCTGTTGGACATATACATTGCTATCACTTTGTTTTTCTGTTGGATGGAACTTTGGGATGAACAACAGGCCAAAAATCCCCAGAAGAAATGAGAGCACAAGAGGAATGAATGAATGGCTTCCAGGAAATGCACTGATATAATGACAATGACAGATGTGTTCCCAAAGAGGAAGGAAGAGGAGGAAAATTATTCCAGGGAAGACAAATGAATGTTCCTCATTCTTTCACAAACTAATAAAATTGTTTCATTGGGCTAAAGGCAAGAGGGATGGAACAACCCACAGCTTCAAGAGTGATATTTTAAAATGTGATTCAAACATGCTTTAAAACACAATTCATTTCCTTTATCCTGGCCTATAAAGTCCAGGATAAAGATCCAGCACTTGTCCCCCTTTCTGACACCCATCTAACCATCCATTATGGTACAAGCAAACATTTATCAAGCTTATTTTGAAGGGTATTGAGGCAACAGTCAGACATAATAGAAGAATGGGGTTTAAACAGCACCAGCTCTTAAAAATCCTTCTGTATTCAGCCCATTATTCCTGGGCTCCCACTTGAGAATGTGACCCTAGCTCTATATCTCCCACACGTCCTCTTCCCGGCCCAGGGACAAGGCCTCACCATCCCTCCCGCACCCTGCAGAGCCACCTTTCTTCCCAGAGCCACCTTTCCTCCCTCACCCTGCACCAATGTTCTGTTTGCAAACAGAGCTGGGCCAAGGGAGCATGCTACACCCCTGCCTCTCTACCTGCCTCAAGCTGGAACAATGCTGTGCCTGTAGGTGCCTACAACCCCCAGTGCAGAGGCCACCTCCCTGACCAAGTTCAGCACTATTTCAAAAGCCTCGTTCTTTATAAGTCCTTAGAATGGGAAGGCCCAAAGTGCCCAGGGGTAACACTGAAGATAATTGTAATAATAGCAATGGTGCTAAAAACAGTACCCCTGAACTTGGTTCCTGCTATGTGCCAGCTACAGGCAGTACCTGGGTTACAAATAAGACAAGTTCTATAGGTTTGTTCTGAAGTTGAATTTGTATGTAAGTCAGGACTTACATTTGTATGTAAGTTAAGGTATTATTACCTGTAATAACCTCCATTCCTAAGTGCAAGTTGTATGTAACTCAGGGACTGCCTGTATCAAGAACAGTCAAACATATCTGACAAGTAGGGCAACCCAACCAGTGAGGGTGAATGTTACCTGTAAATAATAAGCAGAGGTAGACCAGTGTGCTGCCCACCAGCAGAGTACCAGTCCTGCCTAGCGTGTCTTCACATATTGATTAGTGAAACCTCTCAGTAAGCTTGGAGGCAGTGACATCAGCCCCTTTAACAGATGTAGAAATGGAAGATCAGAGGGAAAAATATCACTCACTGAGGAGATAAGCGGATGTGAGGTTTGCTGAGTCATGAGCTCCCTTGCTTACCACTCATTTTGTCTATGCGTGTATGTGTATTTATTATGAAAATATTTGCTTTATTTGGCAAACATGTCAGCTGGGAGTCCTCCTATTTTTTAAATTTTGAAAAATGTCAAGTTAAAAAAATAGTTTACCAAGCACACATATATCCTTCAACGACACTCATCAAATTCTCTCTTGCCCTTTCTCTCTCAGAAGGAACACACACACACACACACACACACACACGAGTCACCCACTGCATAACGACATTTCAAGTCCAGACCATGTACATGATGGTGGTCCTAAAAGATTATAATGAAGCTGAGAAATTCCTGTTGCCTAGTGATATCGTAGCCCCATTGCAATGCTATAGCTGAGCACATTACTCACCTCTGCATAGAGATGCTGCCAGTCATATAAAAATCTAACATGCACAATTATATACGGTACATAATACTAAATGATGATAGTAAACGACGGTGCTACCGTTTCTGTACTTACTACCCAATAGTTTTTATCATTGTTTCAGGGTATACCCTTACTTATTAAAACAAAAAGTTAACAGTAAAACAGCCTCAGGCAGGTCCTTTAGGAGTAGTCCAGAAGAAGGCATTGTTATCACAGGAGATGACAGAACCCTGTGTTCCTGCCCCTGACGACCTTCTAGAGGGACAAGACGTGGAGGTGGAAGTCAGTGCCACTGCGGGTCCTGGCTCTGTGGAGGCCAAGGCGAATGGGAGTGCTTGTGTTTTGGTTTTTAACAAAACATTTAAAAAGTAATTAAATATTTAAAAATAGAACAGTCTTATGGAATAAAGATAGAACATATTTTTGTACAGCGATACATTGTGTTTGTGTTTTAAGCAAAATGTTATTATAAGAGTCAAAAGTTTAAAAAGAAACAGAACTTCATAAAGTAAGAAATTTATAGTAAGGTAAGATTAATTTATTATTGAAGAAAAAATTATAAATAAATTTAGTGTAGCCTAAGTGTCCAGTGTTCATAAAGTGGACAGCAGTGGACAGCAATGCCCTTCACACTCACTCACTATTCACCCACTGACCCACCTAAGTCAACTTCCAGTCTCACTAGCTCCATTCATGGTAAACGTCCTATATAGGCGTACCATGTTTTGCCTCTTATACCATATTTTACTATACATTTCCCACATTTAGATACACAGGTACATCCCATTGTGTTACAGCTGCCTATATAACTCAGTACAGTAACATGCCATGCAGGTTTGTAGCCCAGGAGCCATAGGCTGTATGGTTGAGGTGTGTGATGAGCTATGTCATTTAGATTTATGTAAGTACCCCCTATGATGTTTACACAACAACAAAATTACCTAATGACACATTTCTCAGACATGCCCCCATTGTTAAGCAACATATGCTGAATACACATCTTTTTTTCTATTCCATTGGTAAGTTGCAGCTACCATGATGGTTTATCCCTAAAGACTACATCAAATCTACACTGGTGACCACCTTCCCACACAGAGTCCTGTTCTTGCAGCCTATGACAGCCTTTCCCTTACCTCCCAGCTGGAAGTCATCCCCCTGTGCTTCTAGATGTGTTCCAGATGTCTGCTGCCCACCCACACTCCCTATGGAAACTCCTTACTGACAGCCCTGCTGAGCGGACCCATCTGAACACAAGGAGCAGGGAGGTTCTCTGTCCCAGAGGGAACCCAGCCATGAAGTGTCAGGAGACTGTGACTTGGGTGGAATGAGCCAAACAGATCTTTCCTTTTAACAACTTGAACTGAGAGGAGAGGACGGTTTCCAGGGAGCTACAAGAACAATAACTTAGAAGATTCAATAGACTCAAGAGCCACTAGGAAGGTTAGAGGCAAGACTAAACAAAAGGAAGATGAAACAGTCGCACAAAGGTAATTGAGAAAAAATATTAACAATAATAATAACAGCTAACATTTATTGAGCATATAGTATGTGCTAAGCACAGCATGATCATTAACTCATTTCATGTTAGCAATGGCAATATACATACTCGCATCTCCCTTGTTGCGACTGAGGCACAGAGAAGCAAAGTAACTCACCTGAGGTCACACAGCAAGGAATTGGAGGAGCCTGTGTTTGGGACCAGCATCCTTTTGGTTCCTGATACTCTTCCTGCCCTTCCTGGGACCTGCTGTTCTGCTTTCTCTGAATTCCCAAGAGACCTTTCTGCATCTTATAGCAAAGCCTCAATTGTACTTGAGCTAATTGGAGTGGGTTTTTGTTGATTCCAATCAAAGGAAGCCTGATTAAAGCATCTGTCCTCACCTGGGTCTGGGTTTCCTCAAGAAAAACACGCATGTTCACCATTCTGACCCATTTCCTGGAAGTTTCCAAAGGTAGACTCACACAGTTTCTGGGAAGCTGAGGATGCTGCATAAAGATTAATTATACATGACCCCTTAGCATTAATTTCATATGCACAAACTGTCTTGGATGGTTTCCTTATTTAGATGCTAACTTCCTTATTTAGATGCTTTATTTTACCAGTGTAAAAGAAAATTTATGAAGGATCTCAGATTTGCACTGGTGACCTTACAATATAACCCAATTTCCCAGAGAAAATCATAAGCTTCAAGGGCTTGAAATTTCCCACCACAGAGCTTTCTAGGGAACTAAGGCTTGTTTGATTAGGGAGAGATTTTTTGTTTTAAATCATACTCAAGTAACCAATTTTTATAAAATTAGCATTCTTCAAAGTACAGATAACACAAGTGATAGCAAACATAATTGAATCTTTCTCTCTGATGATTTAGGAGGTACTTCTGAATGTCACTCCCCTTTATTCAAGACTGTAAAAAAAATCTGGATAGTAAAATTAAAGCCTTACATTTCCTTGTTAGAGCCTTCTTGGTGTTACATTGTCGTGAAACTACATCCAAACATAAATATCACATCTAGTTTCTCAGGCTGTTTATCAAAATCATCCGAGTCATGTTAAATGATGCAAGGAGATACTCAGCCTATTTTCCGGGGTCAGTCTACCGGTTCTATAGTGGAATGCTTAACACTGAGTTGGCTGTCTGCCTAAAATTGGCCCCCTTAACCTGTTGGGCATTAGCTCTGAATTCCAAGGTGGTTGGGAAAAACCACAGAGCTGTAATATCTGGGAATAACAGTTCCCATCAAGCAGAGAAATTTGAGGAGTCATGATTTGTATGCCATGTTTATTACCCAATGTCTTGCATTTAATAAGTGCTCAATAGAGTTGTTAAGTAAATGCCGGAGAGCTTAAGGGGTGCCCTCTCCTAAATAGTTCTTACATATTCTGACTTGTTTTTGTTTTCCTAGCAGATGGAAAAGTCAATTCTACTCCAAGACGTCCCTTTTTAGAGAACTCAAGTCCCTTTTAGTGGTGGGAGATGCAGAGAGAAGAATGCTGTAGAAGCCACTGGTTCAAGGAAGCTTTGATGTCATGGAAATTAATAGGCCCTGAGGGCAAATGATGGATTTATGGCCTTGCTCTTTTCAACCCATAGTGGGAAGTAGCCCCTTCCATTGTTAGACATGGCTTCATGTTATGAAGTGTTTTCATGGGATCTACATTTGCTCCCCTTTTAACTTTCACCTGCTAGCTTATTTGTTTCCTCTTTTATTCAACAAAGTTTTACCAGACACGAACCGTGAACTTGGAACCATTTTGATGCTGAAGAAACCATACCAGGAAATGAGCCAGACCTAGACCTCAGCCATCTCACAGGTGGAAGGGAGGAGACACGGACGGCTTCCTGGAGGCAGTGATGTTTAATCAGAAAACTAGGGAGTAAGAAGAAATTTAACATCCAAGTTTTTCCTTGAAGAGCAACACAAGGAAAGTCTCTCTCAAGCATTTGAACCCAAGCCTCATACTTCCTTTATCACTGCCGTATACCCTCACTTTGCTCTGACTACACTGTACCACCCTGGGGACTTCTCTTCTCCCCAAATAACATTCCCCTTCCTATAATAACATAATTATAAGCCCTTTGCCCTTTTAATTGACCCCATTTTCAACAAGTTCCATGTAATCACAACTTCTAAAAAGATTGATACATCCTAATTACTTTATACTCTTAGCCACCTTGCTATGTGTATCAATAATGAAAAATTATACTTTGATGGTTAAAAAAAAAAAAGGTTTAGCGTATTCATATGTTTTCAAGTCTCCAAATCAAGAGTGTTTTTCTGGCCACGTCCAGTGGCTCACCCCTATAATCCTAGCCCTCTGGGAGGCCAAGGTAGGTAGATAGCTTGAACTCAGGAATTCAAGACCAGCCTGAGCAACAGTGAGACCTCATCTCTATTACTAAAAATATAAAAATTAGCCAGGCGTGGTGGTGGGTGCCTGGAGTCCCAGCTACTTGAGAGGCTGAGGCAAGAGGATCACTTTATCCCAGGAGTTTGAGGTTGTGCTTTCTTTCTATCCATAAAGTCTCTGGAATTTTAAGGATGTGCTAACCAGTGAGCCAGATACTAAAAGTAAGATGGTTCTATACAAGCTGAGTCCCCCAGGAAGCAGAAGTGAGGACAGACTTAGGCACTCAAAAGCATAACTGAGATAGCTGGGTGTGGTAGCTCATACCTGTAATCCTAGCACTCTGGGAAGCCAAGGCAGGTGGATTGCTTGAATGCAGGAGTTTGAGATCCCATCTCTACTCAAAATAGGAAAACTAGATAGGTGTTGTAGCAGGTACCTGTACACCCAGCTACTTGAGAGGCTGAGAATCACTTGAGCCCAGGAGTTTGAGGTTGCTGTGAACTGTAACACCATGACTCTCTACCCTAAGCAACAGAGTTAGACTCTGTCTAAAAAAAAGTTTAAAAAAAAGGAAAGAAAGAAAGAAGACAAAAGGATGATTGAGAATTGCATGTGTGAAAAGGAAAGGGAGGCAGCTGGATGGGTTGAGGAGAAGGCAGCCTTGGACCTCAATGAGGACCTGATGAAGCGTCTACCAGCTCAAGTGGGAGCCTGAAATGAAGACTGCCTTTTAGAAGAGCCAGTTGGGTGGAAGTGAGAAGGCATTATGCCATCCACTGCCTTTCTGAGTCCTAGGCCAGGGGACATCTTGAGAAGAGTATGCCCTGAGCTTTCACTATCTTACAGAATCATTGTCCATGGTTTCTCTTGAAAATAGCATCACTTTCGCTCAAAAATTGAAGCAGATCCTGCTGAAGCTAACAGCTGGACACTGTCAGCTAACCTCACTCTTTAAAGCCAGGCAGTGACTCCTTGCTTGAAGGAAGATCCGAACAATGCATCTCTGTGTCTGCCATAGTGATAAACAGAAAAGAAATGATTGCTGACCCATGGAAGCCTGTAGCCCAGGAAGACAGACCCTGAATATCACAAATTAGTATTTTAATAATGACTGTTATTAAAAAAAAACAAAACTTGTACACTGAAAATTACAAAATCCTATCATAAGAAATTTATTTTTTATTATATCATAGCTGTGTACATTAATGAATTTATGGGGTATAATGTGCTGGTTTTATATACAATTTGAAATACTTGCAACAAACTGGTTAACATAGCCTTCATGTCAAACCTACTAAGCGTAGAGTAAAAATGTCTTACCACAATAATTAAGAAAGTACGATGAAGGCTATTATAAGAAATTTAAAAAGACCTAAATAATTGGAGATATACCCCACACCCACATGCATGTATTGGAAGATCTAATATTGTAAAGATGGTAATACTCCCTAAACCAACCTGTAGATTCAATGCACTCTCTATAAAAATTCCAACTGCCTTTATTATAGAAATGCACAAGTTTGTCCTAAAATTCATAAGGAATTGCAAGAGACCCCAAATAGCCCAAACCAACAAAGTTCCTTTTTCTTTTGTAAAAGAACAAAATTGGAAGACCCTCTCTTCTCAGTTTCAAAATTAACTAGAAAATTACAATAATCAAAACAGTATGGTTTTAAAAAGGATAGACACATAGATCAATTGGAATAGAATTGAGAGCCCAGAAATAAAAACCATGTGTCTATGACCGATTGATTTTCAAAAATGGTACTAAGACTACTCAATAGAGAAAAGAATAGTCTTTTCAACAAACGGTGCTGGGACAACTGGATATCCACAAGCAAAAGAATGAAATCAGAATTCTACCTAACACCTATACAAAAATTAACTAAAATATAATCAAAGACCTAAATATTTAAGAGTTAGCCTACAAAACTCTCACATGGTGTCCGACCTTTTTTTTTCCTGCCACACATTGGAAGAATAAGCGTTGTCTTGGGCCACATGTTAATAAATACATAAACATTAATGAAAGCTGATGAGTAAAAATTGGTCCATGCATACTTTTTGAGATATCCAACACCACAGATGAGCAAAACAGTCCTCAATAATCTGCATGTGGCCTATGGGCTGCAGGTTGGATTCCCCTGTAGGAACCATAAGGTGTAAATCCTCATAACCTTGGATTAGGCAATACTTTCTCCTTTTTATTTCAGATTAATATGAGGGCTCATATGATTAGCTTACTTCTTTGCATTTGTCAGCTAAAGTCCAAGTTGTAGATGAGCCCTTCACCCAGAAGGTATGCCACATACTCTTACATTGTGCCATTGGGTGAGAACACGCCACTCCCTCTCCCTCCTTTGTCCTCCCCTCTCCTTCCTCTCATTTGAGTTTAACTGTGTTTTTCTCTTGTGTGGGCCTGTAGTTGTTCATCTACTATTTTCATATTAGTATTGAGTACATAGGATAACTGCTTTTCCATTCTTGCAATACTTTACTAAGAAGAATGTTCTTTAATCCCTCCAGGTAAATACAAAAGATGTAAAGTCTCCATCTTTTTATGGCTGAACAGTATTCCATGGTATACATATACCTTTTCAAGTATGAAAGTGACAAGCAACGAAAGAAAATATAGACAAAGCAGACTCAAGATAAAAAACTCGTGTGCACTAAAGAACACTATCAAAAGAAAAAATAAAATGGCAAGTTGTAAATGCATAAAATATTCTCATAACACATATGATAAGGGTCTAGTATCTAGAGTATATAAAGGACTTCTACAACCCAACAACAACAAGCAACCAAATAACCCAATGTAAAAGTGAGGACAGGAATTGAATAGATATATCTTCAAAGAAGATGTTCAAGTAGCCAATAAGCACATAGAGAGATGATCGGTATTATTAATCTTTAGGAAAATGCAGATCAACACCATAAGAGATTCCACTTCATACCACAAGATAACTATTAAATATAATAAAAAGATAGGGATTATTGAGTGTTGGTGAAGAGGTAGAAAACCGAAACATTTTTGCACACTGCTGGTGAAATTGTGTGTGTAGTTGCTGTGGAAAACAGTTTGGCAGTTCCTCAAGAAGTTAAACACAGAACTACCACATGCCACAGCAATTCCAAGAGAACTGGAAACTCATGTTCAAACAGAAGTTTGTACACTAATGGTCAGAGCACTATGATTTCTAACAAAAAGTGGAAACAACTCCAATGTCCACTAGTAAACAAAAGGTGGTATTTCCATACAATGGAATATTACCCAATCGTAAGAAAGAATAAAGTGCTGATACGCAGGCCACAACATGGATTAACCTTGAAAACATGTAATGACTGTCAAAGGCTGGGGAGAGGGGTGGGGAGTCCCTGCTTAATGGGTGTGGGTTCTCTTTTTGGGGTGACGAGGATGTTCTGGCCTTGGGTGATGATGGTTGCACATTGAACAACCACTGAATGGTACACTTTAAAATGGCTAAAAGAGTAAATTTGTGTTATGAGAATGTCATCTCAATAAAAAGCAAGTAAAAGAGGAAAAAAAGATACAAGATGTGGCAAGGACAGTCTAACAGGACATCCTTGCCTGGTCTGGCAGTGGTTACAGAAGGCCTGAGGAGAAACGGCCTCTTCCTCCTCCTCCTTTTTTCTCTTCCTCCTCCTCCTCCTCCTCCTTTTCTTCTTCTTCTTTTCAAGGGCCACCTGGTGACTTTCCCGGGTTAACTTGCCCTGACTTCCTAGGTTTTGATGATCCAAATGTCCAGGGGTGGACGGTGTAGGTGAAGACCCCCAATCAGGTCACTTTTTCTCCCCAGCTGACCATCAGGACAGGTGAACAGGGAGGGTAAGCATACAGCACACAGGCATAACCCAGGAGGAGGAGAGAGAACAGCCAAGAAAACATTCCTTTCTTCCTTTTGTCTCCAAAGCCAGGTGACAGAGAATGGAAGTGGGGAAAGTACATCAAAATGTAATTTTCCCTTACAAGCTGCAGTGAGGCCGGGGGCTGGGGAGGTGGCCTGCCCTGGGGAGACGCTCAAGCGGCAATAACTCACCAGCAGCTCTGTACAAAAGCGCTGCTTATTAAAGGTCAAACGAAGCCAGCGGGGGAAGGGCTGATGGAAGCAATAAAGGGACATGAGAGAGAGAGGGCCTTTGGGAAAAGCTGGTTTTGATTAAGAATTTGTCCCAAGCAAGGCAGAGGCCAGTCATTCAAGTCATGCCCCTGACACCCACCGGGGACCCCTGGGCTAGAGAATGCTGCCTTTGTCTTCATGAACCAAGAATTTCCCTGGCCCCATGCAAAGATCAATAGTGAATCAATAAAACACTGGCTTGTATGAGAACCAATTATCAGCAAGCCAGAAAAACCGCATTGAATGCCCTCTGCCTCTGCCCACCTGCTGGTGGACAGGGAGGACGCTAAACTCTCAGAGGTCAGATGGCTGAGGAGTGACAGCCTTCACAGTAAAATTGGAGCAGAAACTGGAATTTGTCTTCTTACTTTGTTTGTGCTTTTTTTCAATCAGAGAGTAAACACTTGCATAGCACAAGTGGGGAGAGAACTGAGCTCATTATAGCACTAATTCATTCCCTCCTGTGCCATTCCTAATGTGGCCCTCACAGTCAGCAAAACCTGTTATCTGCTTAATCTGATTTCATGCCATGCCACAATTTATTTTTGAAATTTTTTCCTTGTTGGAGAATGGCAACCTTGAAAAGGCCCTATTGATTTCCTGACTGCAGGTTTATCAGGGCTAAGTCAGCCCAGCCCTTCACCAACTGGAGTCTCCATTCAGATCCTTATCTCACCTCTTCATAGCTTGAAAGACCAAGTTTAGTTAAGGCTGTAGGGATGGGTCCTGAGGGTTGCATTCATACTCATAATGAAACAAAATTAGAAACCACTTTAGATCTTAACATCATCTGTATTCACTGTGCTGAATTACACACAGAGGAGCCAGCATGAAAACGGAGGTGCAATTGGTGCTTTGGATGCGTTTGGAGTCTAAGAGCAGCCCTGAGTAACCTGCAAGTGGATAAGGCAGACAGAAAACCCAAAATATGCCCCGATGCTGACCCTGGGCACCTGTCCCAAATGCTCAGCATTACTAAATCTGCTCTTCATCCCCCAGTGGAGGGTAATATCATCCACCTTCCATACTGCATCATAGACTTATCAATAAAATTAATAGTCATCAGTAGAAAAATACTTGAGAACAAATTATCATTATCTTCATGCCCTCCAGACTCAATCTTCATACACTGAAAGGAGACTTGAGATCTTGCTTCCTCTAAGAACCTTTCCATCATTTTTCATTCATTTATTCACTGAGAAAACATTTCACTGAGCAGATAGTAGAGACAGGAATTGTTTCCCCTCATCCTTATGCTCTCTTCTCAGACAAGCTGCTCCTACCTCCTGTGCTAGGCAATTTGTTGGTTTCATCTCTCATCTCTTGGCCCACTTGTCTGTCTCCAGTCGCTGCTACAGCAAATCACTTGTGTGCAGGTGTATTCTCAATGCACCTTGCTGAAGCTGAATGGCTTGATTCAAGAGTCATGGCTGGTGCATGTGCAAAACTGGGTATGTGATGATGGTAACACCCCTCGTGACAGCCCTTGACACATGGAGTACAGGAGCTGAAAGATAAAATCTTCCCTCTCCCATTTTTAGGAGGCTGTTTCTGAGGAGCATTCTTTTCAGAGGGGTCTATTGAGTATGACCCCCTGTTACTCACTTCAGTAACTCGTTCAATAGCATACCTTGGACCCATTTTCTCTCTTATTTTACTCTTCCAAATGTTCCTTGCCTGTTCCCAGCCAAAATACCATCAGGCAAACCCTTCTCGCAACCTCTGCTTTCAGGGGAGAATCTGAGCTAATCACCATTGCTTCCAAGAGATATCCCTACCCTCTGATAACTAAGCAGCAGGCCACTTGATCCCATTCTCCCTTCCCACTCACCCCCCATCCTCCAGCTCCAGCTGTCTGGCCCAGGAATGAATGCTTGACAGGAACTAAAGCCAATCAGACTTTCTTTCTCCTGGACACTTCAGAGTACAGACATTATTCATCTCTGTAAGACATTTGAAGTAGAAAGCACTAAAGCAAGGCCTGGGAACATCCGTATCCCTATGAAGCAGAGAAAGCCAGTTTGCAAAGAGAAAGAAACAAAGATTACACAGCCTTAGAGAGACACAGAGAGAAACACCGTGTTAGCTAAATTCCCCTTCCTACTGTTGGGATCTCTGAGACTCTTTTCTCTTTCTAGTAAGTTGATTATATTCTGCTTATCCTATCTTGAGTGGGATTCTGTTATTTCAACTGAATAGTCTCTCAATCAGAGTATTGTATGTGCTGGGCACTGGGTTCAACTCTGGATGTATGTACAGTAATGAACGAAAAACAGCCCCTGCTTTCAGTTTCTCACCTAACTGATGAACATTGAAGTAGTGCCTCAGTGTCTCACAATATTTCCTGTGCTCTCAGAGAGCTCATCCTTTTCATCATGGGCCTATATATTCCCCCATTCATAATGATCATTAATCAATCCATTCTGAAGGCTTACCATGTACAGGGCGCAGTGCTGAGAGGTTCATGTGTGACAGATCTGCCCACCCTTTCTGAACTGGTTTGCCTCTTTGGTGTTAGGGATAGAACAGTACAATCATTCCAAGTTGTGATAAGTGCTTGAAAGGAAATAAATCAGGGGTTGGGGTACAGTGGCTCATGCCTATAATCCTAGAACTCTGGGAGGCTGATGCAGGAGGATTACTTGAGCTCAGGAGTTGGAGACCAGCCTGAGCAAGAGGAACACCTTATCTCTATTTTTAAAAATAGAAAAATTAGCTGGGTGTCGTGGCAGTTAATTGAAAAATTAGTTGGGCCTTGTGGCGGGCACATGTACTCCGGGCTATTCAGAAGCTGAGGTAGGAGGTTTACTTGTACCCAGGAGTTTGAGGTTGCTATGAGCTAGGCTGACACCATGGCACTCCAGGCCTGGGGCAACATGTCTGTGTCCCAAGTGTCCCAAATGTGGGTTTCTGGAGACCGGGTCAAAGCATGTAGATGAGTCTCAACCAGGAACTACTTTATTATAACAAACTTTGTCAATCTTGTCAGACTGAGCCCAGGCTGAGCTAGGCACCTACCTGCCTGCTCTTCTGCTCCCATGCTTAGTCCCTGGTGTGATATATGCCTATATATTTGCTCATCTGATAGAACTCCATGAAAATGGGACTGGTGTTCTACTCATCATAGCTTCCTAGGTATCTAGGCCTCAGTTTAGATGCCACTTCTTCCAGGAAACCATGCTTGACTTCGGCCCAAAATGGTTTAGGTGCCCCCAGTGAAAGTCCCTTTATCATAGAAAACACTGCCCAATTTTTAACCTGTATCTTTGTGTGTCTCCCTTAATAGTTTGGGAATTATGTGAGTTTGGTACTGTATTCATTGATTTATTTCACAAATATCTATTTGATCACCTTCTGTGTGACACACACTGTTCTAGATATTGGGGATACAACAGTGAGGAAAAATAAATCAGCTCTCATGGAGCTCAGGTGACCATGGTGAGAGGATGGGCAACGAACCCACAAAGTACACAGCATGTCAGGCAGTGATAAGTGCTATGACATGGGACGCCATCGTCAGGTGGTTCTGAACTAAGGGACGAATGCCCTCACTTTCCTGCTAAAAGTACCACCCTGGCAGGGCACAGTGGCTCATGCCTGTAATCCTGGCACTCTGGGAGGCTGAGGCAGGAAGATCTCTTAAGACCAGGAGTTTGAGGTTGCTGTGAGATAGGCTGACACCTCAGCACTCTAGCAACAGAGTGTTTTCTTGTGTGTGGTCTCAACAACAACAACAAAAAATTGTACCACCCTGTACACTGTTAAGAGGAGAGTGTGGGGAAGGAAAAGCAGGTGCCAGAAGGGCAGGGTGGAGCTATTTCAACTGTCCAGGTGAGAGATAGTGATGACTTGGATGAAGGAGTAGGGATGGTGAAAAGTGGCCAGAATCTGGATATGGTTTTTAATATTACATCTTGAGTAGCAAAATTGGCATAAAATAAACTGGATCTACTTGCAAATATAACTTGATAAGCTTTGATATAAGTATGCACTTGTGAAACCATCACCACAATTAATGAACAAACCCACTCCTCCAAATCTCCCATGCCCCTTGTAATCCCACCTGCTTCTGCCTATCCCCAGACAATTACCAATGTGTTTTCTGTCTCTGTAGATTAGTTTATAGCATTTTTCTATAAATGGTGTGGTACAATACTCTTTCATGTCTGGCTTTTCTCACTCAGTGTCATGATTTTGAGATTCACTCACATTGTTACATATTCTAATCATCTGGGTTTTTTTTTATTCCTGAGTAGAATTCCTTTGTATGGAGCTATCACGGATTGTTTATCCATTTACCTATTGCAGGACATTTGGCTTATTTTATAGATACATAATATATGTTGAAGGCAGAGATGAAAGAATTTGCTGATGGATAAAAAGCAGAGTCATGGGTAACTCCAAGCGTCTTAGCTTAATAACTAGGGAGGGAGCTACAATGACAGGGAACGCGGTAGGTTAAGGCAGAAGACCCCTAACACCCAGCCCACTGCCTGGCCCAGGGTGAGAGCTCTGTCAATATCTGATGAGGACAAAGAAAACAAAAGGAAGTACACCTTCAGCTTTGGATGCTGGTAATTCAAATCCTCAGCTTCAAGCCAAGCTACACAAATTTTCTCCCTTTCACATCCCCTGCTCACTCCCCAAGCACAGGCAGTTATAATCATAAAGAGACTCCTTGGGCACAAAGGAGCTAGAAGGCAGATTCAATTAGAGCAGGAACCCTTGTTCTCAAATGGCCTCTGGTCTGGGAAGCATTGTTTTCTCCCCAGCATGGGGCTGAATGCACAACTGTCCTCTTTGGTTTTTGAACAATAAGTTTCCAAATTACTCACAGCCTTGGCAGACCCACTTGAGATCTATGAGACTCTAAGACCTCCCCTCCCCCTCCCTCCCTGCCCCATACTTGCCAAATGCTCCAACTTCAAGGGTGTCTGACATTTACTTCACCAAGGCTCAGCCCTAAAATGAACTATTATTACAACATGCATACCCCCAAATTTTTAATGGCAAAAAGATAAAATAAAAAGGCACTACACAGATGAAAAAATAGAAATATCCAACAAATGCAAAGGAGAGAGGATGCCCAGCCTCGCTAGTCCTTGAATGAAAATGTCTGCAGTCTTGCAAGAAGATCTTTCACCTCTCAATTTGGCTTGATTACAGCAAATGCAAATAAGTTAAGATTGGCAAGAGTGTGACAGAAATGTACTTTGCTGGTAGAAGTACAAATTAGTCCAGCCACTCTGAAGGAAGCTTAAAAGCGCCCATAGTCTTTGACTCCAAAATTCTACATCTAGGAATTTGTCCCAGGCAAATTGTTCTGGATGTCTGTAAAGATATTCCTTTCAATCATTATCTGTAATAGAAAGTGTTACTAACCACCTTTATGTCGTGTGATGTCAGAAAAAACTCTGTTTCTCTGTGTATACTCTCACAAGGTAATCAACCTAATCATCTGCTAAATACCAGGCCTGTGGGGTTTCTACCCCGAGCATTAAGCAAGCAAGCAATTCTGCAACAGATATCAGTTGGTGTCCTTCATTCAATTCTGACACTAGCTACCTGGAGATAGCATCACATCTCACAGGTAATAGGTCACCATCTGTACTTCTAACTGATAGGCAACAAATCAGGGTTTTTCACAACTTCCTTCCTTCATTTGCTAGGATAGCTCATAGAACTCAGGAAAACATTTACTTATGCTTACTGGTTTATTATAAAGGATATTATAAAAAATACAGATGAACAGCCAGGTGAAAAAAATGCATAGGGCAAAGGATGAGAGAAGGGGTGTTGTAGAGCTATCAGGCCCTCTCCAGGTGTCCCATTTTCTAGACATGTTCATGAGTTCACCTGTCTGGAAGCTCTCCAAACCCCTTACTGTTGGGTCACGTAGGCATGATCGATTAAATCATCGGCCATTGGCGATTAGCTTAATTGTCAGCCTCTCTCCCTTCCCTCAGAGGTTGGAGATGGAAGCTAAAAAGACCCAGTCCTCTAATCCTGCCCTGGTCTTTCCTGTGGTCAGTGTTCATCCTGAAGCTACAGAGGGACTGCTAACCACCAATCTGTCAGTATTCAAAAAGACACCTATCACTTTGGAGATGCGAAGGATTTTGAAAGTTGTATGTCAGGACACAGAAACTAGCACAAAGACCAATACATATTTCACAATACCTCAACATTTGAAGAAATTATGATGCAGCCAGTCAACAGAAGAAAAGAGAAAGGCGTTGTGTATATCTGTACATGAATTATACTCCAAGAAACATGAATGGATTAGCAATACTACATGCAACAACACGGCTGATTCTTTCAAACAGAACATTGAGTGAAAGAAGAAAAACAAAAAATATACAGATTAAGATTCCATCAGATTCAAAAATAGGCAAAATGAAACTACAGTTTTAGGAATGCAAAGATGAGGGTTAAGACCCTAAGAGAAAATAATAAAGTAATTTCAATTAAAGGCAAGATAATAGTTAACACTAGAGAAGAGGGAGGAGGGAAGCAGGTGTCCTCAAACTTTTTAAACAGGGGCCAGTTCACTGTCCCTCAGACCGTTGGAGGGCCGGACTATATAGAGCTGCCTGACTCTAAAGCCCTGTGCTGAGATTATTAGTTAAAACAACAACAACAACAAAAAACAATGAACAAATTTCTATGCACACTGCACATATCTTATTTTGAAGTAAAAAAACAAAACGGAAACAAATACAATCACACCGCCTTTGTGGCCCACGGGCCGTAGTTTGAGGACCCTTGGTTTGCAACATTCCCCTTCTTGTCCTGAGAGGTAGTCACATGGGTGCTCACAGGGCTGGTATTCTCTGTGCTGTGCCGTCCCACCCCTGGTTCTTTCATTGCTAATCAAGATCAGGGGATGAGATTCTTTCCTTCAAAGTTTATAAAGGAAACCTCTGAATTTGCTAACATTCAGTAACAGAGAGAGGAGAAATAGCTGGCATAGCTAGCTAACATTCTGCTCTTTTAACTAATTAGTTAAATAAAAATTTGTTTGAGTTGGAGGCAGTGGTGGAGAGAGAGCAAATGCCTGGTAAGAGGAAGTCACAGATTCAGCCACCAGGTATGGAGTTTCTGCTTAAGCACTAAAGACTGTTCTACACATGGGGGTAGAATAAAAACTGATACCATCTGGCCTTAAGAAAGTGATAGTACAAGGAAAGGCAGCAGAATAGCAGGGAAATCAGTCAATTTAGAGGGATAAGAAAAAAAATGGAGGCCATAGAAGGAAAACAAAGACAGAAGGAAAACAAAGGCAGAAGGGTATTTCTTATTTCTCTGACTCATTATTTCTATTCTAGCTCAATGCCGCAGCAGTTAGCAACTAGCTGGTATCAGAAGGGAAGAATTGCCTCCTTCGTCCTTGCAGACCTAAGTTCAAGCATATGTCAGTGCACTGGTGCCCCCTCCTAGGAATTGGAAGGAGACTTTCAGTCCATGGGAGCAGGTGGGCTCTTCCTAGTCAAGAGGAGAGGATGAGCTTATAGCTCAAGGTCTCTCTGTGCTATACTCTGGGGCCTAAGGTGGCAGCCGTAGCTCACTGGGGAAGACGCCAGCCACATACACCGAGGCTGGCCGGTTCGAACCCAGCCTGGCCAGCTAAAACAACAATGACAATTGTAACAAAAAAAAATAGCTGGGCGTTGTGGCAGGTGCTTGTAGTCCTAGCTACTTGGGAGGCTGTGGCAAGAGAATCCCTTAAGCCCAAGAGTTTGAGGTTGCTGTGAGCTGTGAGGCCACGGCACTCTACCCAGGGCAACAGCTTGAGACTCTGTCTCAAAAAAAAAAAAAAAAATCCTGGCATCCAATTCAGAAACTAACGTGTCTCCATGATGATTATTAGTTAAAACAATAACAACAGCAATAAGGATGATTATAAAATTTATTGAAGAATTTAAAGTGCCAGATGCTCAGCTTGCATTATTTCATTTTTTCACATACCTGAATAGGTAGTATTTGGGGGAATTATTATTATTCTTATTTTCCCAGTGGGGAGTGGAGAAACAGAGGAATGAAGCTAGTTGACGAAGGCCGCTGAGCTGGTTGGTGGCAGAGTTGGTGTTAGACGCAGAGCTGCCTGACTCTAAAGCCCTGTGCTGAGAGGGGCGCACACTGCCACGGGGCAGGGGCATTCTCCACAGGCGCCCTTCGCCATTTTGCACTGCTCTGCTTACTCCTGAAGCATTAATTTGGGAGAAAAGGACTCTCCAGGCCAGGGATGCAGTGTAATAAGGGAGAACTGGGCTGATGTTGAATTGCCTTGGTGGCTTTTTCTCTGACTGTGAATGTGGGGCTCCTGAGGAGAACCCGGTAACCACCTTCCCGATGTGCTTGTGAGTTATATAGCAGTTCCCACCTTGCCCCTTCATGGTGCCCCGGTCATGTACACTGAGATTGCGAGGGGGACAGAATGGCCTTGTGGAGAGCAGCCCTTGGGATCCATCAGGGCTCTGAGGGAGAGATTAGTTTAGGTGTAGCAATTAAGATCTTTGAATAATTCCCCCCGGCACTGGGAGGAATTGGGAAGATGGCAGACTCCTTTCCACGGGGTGTTTCCTGAACTTCTTGTGTTACAGTGATGAGGCATCTGCTGCCTCCCACCAAATAACCCTCTCAGGCTACAACCCTGACAATCAGTGGCTCTCAGGTATGCTCTAGAGGGGTGAGAATGTGGTCAGTGAGCCGGGCATTGGGAGGTGAATGCGACTGAGGAAAAAGATTAGGAGACTGTAGAGATTAAGTAAGGTACAAAGTCAGACAAGAGTTCCAGGAATGATTCTGATCGTGACTGCTACTTGTTAAGGACTTACTACATGCTGGGATCTGTGCATCATGCTGTGCTTCACCCATATTACCTCACTAAAATCTCACAAGAAACATTCATAGGTACAATTATTGGCTCCACTTTATAGGTTAAAACTTCCAGAGGTAAAGTATATATTGCTAGGATACCTAACTAGTAAGCTGCGGGTTTGAAACTTAAACTCTGACCTTATCTCTCTCCAGCCGTCCATGCTCTTAGCTTTACAAGATACTGCTTCTCAGCTCAGAGCAATTAGCTTTGGAATGAGTTTAGTAGATCACAGAAATTAAAAAATTAAATATGTGGGGAGAGGAGAGATAAGAGATGAAGGGAGGGAATGGGGGAAGAGGGGAAGGAAGAAAAGAGATGAATGGAAGGGAAGAGAAAAGGAAGAGAAGACTAGGAGAAAAAGAAAAAAGAAGACAAGAAGAGAAATTACCAGTGTGCAGTGTCTAGTGAGATGTGAAACAAATATCAAACAAACATAAATATGTGTTTCCCACTGTGTGTGCAGCACACATGCATCACCAGTTGGCCATGTAAGATGTATTTCTTGATGTTGATTATGGTCCAAAACAGCTTTCAGAAATACTGCTTCAAAGTCTTCTGCGTCATCATTTTTTCAACAAAGACAAAGTTCGAAATGGGTGCAAGGTGCTCCCTTGAGGTTCTGTCCAGGCTACTGAAAACACAGGCATTAATGCATGAGCTCTGTCCCCAAGAAATCCAAGTGCTGCAGAAAAGATAGACTCAAACAATGCCATGTGTGAAGCTCGGCAAGGGAGGAAGCTCAGGAGGCTGTTAAGAGGAGGACAAGTCTCAGAGAAGACCCCTACCCCCATCCTCCATGAGCTGAACCCCGAAGTTGCCAAAGCACATAGGTTATAAGGTTCCTGGGAGGGAAAATTGGTTTATCATCCATATAAAAATGGAAATGTTGGGGTGGATAGGAGTCCATCCCCATTCTTGCTTCATGGTAATGACAGTATTTATTGAGCACAAACTATGGGCCAACACACCTGATCCCACTTTACAATCACAGTACTCATACAAGCAAGGTCTCTGCTTTGTAGATGAGTGAAATTGGTCTCAAGGAGGTGATAGGTTGTTTTTTCTTTTTCAAGATGGCAGAGGTACAAAAGGCAGAGCTAGTACTGATAGCCAGATGGGTCACTTCTGTGTGCGTGCTCTTAATCGCTACCCTGTACCCCCTCTGCAACCATATCACTGGAGAGTTTAGAGAGAGGGGAAGAGAAAGCCAGAAGGACATTAAAAGAATGAGTTAAAGATCAGGGGATTTTGAGATCATCACTTTTTATGCACATAATCCCACGGAGCCCAGGAGATTGGTGCGATTGTCATTCCACTGTTTAGATAAGGGCAGTGGGACTCCGAGTAGTGGGGTGATGTCCTTCTTGGCAACCATGTCCATGTGAATTCCCATCCTAGGTCTTGACCCCCAGGCTTCCAACTTCCTGCTCCAGAGTTTGGGAAACCCCTTTCCTCCCAGGGCTTTGTGAGGAAGGCCCCACCTCTGCTGCTGGACTGTCTGATGAGGCATCACATCTCTGCCTGGAAAATGTGGAGGCCACGCATCAGTAGCCCTGAAACCCCGGAGGAGACAAGGCTACTAATTAGATGACTCTGTCTGGTGTCTGCCCAGACTCTAGCAGACAAAAGGGGACAAGACGGGAATCCCAAATCACCCTGTCTTTTAGGGCCTCTGAATGTGGCATCTGAGTAAGATAGAAGGAAATTTCTAAGAAATAGTGATGAGCCCGGCACTGGGATGAGAGAGCAAAGAAGGGCTGCAGGCAGGCTGGAGACTTGGCAATGGGGCATGGTGAAGAGCTGATTCCCTCACCTCTGAGGGGAAAAGGATGAAAAAAAACAACAACAACAACAACAAAAACCAGGGACGAGCATTCACTGCTTTGTTGTTAAGTCCTAGGAAATACTGCTTTTAAGAATTAGCTTTCTAGAGTGGGAAGAGCCTAGAGAAGAGAGGCTTTTTGTTGCTATCCTCCCCCCCCCAGCAGCTGTGGGTATCTGCCTCTGTAAAATGGACGCACAAATTGCCACACCTAACCCCGAAACAGGGTTCAGGATGTACCAAGTTTTGTTCCAAAGCACAATTATAACATGTACACAGTTCGATGGAGGCCAGGTCAGGCTGGGTCACGAACAAAGCCACTCCCCTTGTGGTCCCTCTATTTGGCTAATCATAGAAATGGCCTGGGAGTGCACTAAACACGCAGGCTCCCAGGTACCTTCCCTAGAGCTGGTCTGAAACAGATTTTAGGACTGTGCATGTTAAAGTACACCCAAGGTGATTCTAATTAAAACTCACTTGCCAAAATTACACAAAAATCATAGAGAAATGCTTTGGCAAACTGCAAAGTGCTATAACAATGCTATAAAGTATGATAATAAGAATGCATTTCACTATTATTATTATTATTAGTGACAAAACACTGCAAACATCCATTGAAGTCATGGTGAATGTATGCAAAGCTGTAATGAAGGTAATATCTGAAAAACAGAGGACACAGTTCCTGACCTCAGGAAGGCAGACATGCCTTCATGGAGATAAGGGGTGGTTTGTTTGTTTATTTCTTTGTTTCTTTCTCAGATGCAACCTGCTATAGAACATGCCAGGAAAGGATGAGCTAACTCCTGCCACTGTCAGCATAATAGTAGCATGGAAGCTGGTGGATTTCAATCACCTGTGTTCACAAAGCAGAACAATGTTAAAGCATGTCTGAATTCCTTGAATCCATTCTGTCAGAAAGTGGTGAACAGAGTTAAGAATATTCTTTTTTTAATTTTTTTTATATTTTTATTGTTGGGGATTCATTGAGGGTACAATAAACCAGATTACACTGATTGCATTTGTTAGGCAAAGTCCCTCTTGCAATCTTGTCTTGCCCCCAAAAGGTGTGGCTCACACCAAGGCCCCACCCCCTCCCTCCTTCCCTCTCTCTGCTCTTCCTTTCTCCACCCCTCTGTCCTTTTTTTTTTTTTTTTTTAATTGTTAGATCATAGCAATAAAGGGGTACAATGTGCTGGTTTCATACACAATCTGAAACATTCTCATCAAACTGTTCAACGTACCCTTTATGGCATTTTCTTAGTTATTGTACGTAGACTTTTGTATTCTGCATTTAGTAGGTTTCACCTGTACCCATTCTAAGATGCACCGTAGGTGTGATCCCACATATTACCCTTCCTCCACCCTAACCTACCCCTTCCCTTTCCCTCCCTTGGCCCTTTCCCCATTTTTCTTGTGCTATAGTTGGGTTATAGCCTTCATATGAAAGCTATACATTAGCTTCATAGTAGAGCTGAGTACATTGGATACTTTTTCTTCCATTCTTGAGATACTTTGCTAAGAATAATATGTTCCAGCTCCATCCATGTAAACATGAAAGAGGTAAAGTCTCCATCTTTCTTTAAGGCTGCATAATATTCCATG
>CAUYPK010084865.1:0-27290 GCA_963574355.1 Loris lydekkerianus | reverse complement strand
AATGGAAGAAAAAGTATCCAATGTACTCAGCCCTACTATGAAGCTAAACTATAGCTTTCACATGAAGGCTATAACCCAACTATACCACAAGACTATGAGGAAAGGACCAAGGAAGGGGAAGGGAGGGGGGAGGTTCAGGTGGAGGGAGGGTAATGGGTCAGGCCACATCTAAGGTGCATATTTTTATCTGTAATAAAAAAATAAATTAATTAATTAAATAATAAGTAAATACTTCAGACTGACACTTATCTATACCTCAGAGTAAACAAATACAAACACAAATATATTTAAAATAAATTAATTGAGGAACATAGATGAAATAAAACAGTGGAAATATTGTTTGTTGAAGCCAGATGGTAGATACCTGGAAGATTCTTCTTCATCTTCTTTTTTTTTTTTTGTAGAGACAGAGTCTCACTTTGTCACCCTCAGTAGAGTGCTGTGACATCACAGCTCACAGCAACCTCCAGGTCTTGGGTTTAGGCGATTCTCCTGCCTCAGCCTCCCCAGTAGCTGGGACCACAGGCACACGCCACAATGCCCAGCTATTTTCTTTTTAATTAATTAATTTATTCTTTTGCAGTTTTTTTGGTTGAGGTTGGGTTTGAACCAGCCACCTCTGGCATATGGGACCAGTACCCTACCCCTTTGAGCCACAGGTGCCGCCCTGGCCAGCTATTTTTTGTTGCAGTTTGGCTGGGGCCGGGTTTGAACCCACCACCCCCGGTATATGGGTCCGGCTCCCTACTCACTGAGCCACAGGTGCCGCTAGGAAGATTCTTGATTCTTGTTTGAAAATCGTCATTAAAGGATGGTGCCTATGGCTCAAGGAGTAGGGCGCCAGCCTATATACCAGAGGTAGCGGGTTCAAACCTGGCCCTGGCCAAAAAAAAAAAAAAAAAAAAGCAACAAAAAGAAAGAAAGAAAGAAAATTACCATTAAAGCAAAAAGGCCCACATATTGGAGCTAATAAACAAATACAGATTGAGTATCCCTACCCGAAAACCCCAAAATGCTCCAATGAGCATTTCCTTTGAGTATTATGTCAGTGCTCCAAAAGTTGCAGATTTTGGGCTTGGCGCCTGTGGCTCAAGCGCTAAGGCACCAGCCACATACACCTGAGCTGGTGGGTTCGAATCCAGCTCGGGCCTGCCAAACAACAATGATGGCTGCAACCAAAAAATAGCTGGGCGTCGTGGCAGGCACCTGTAGTCCCAGCTATTTGGGAGGTGGAGGCAGGAGAATTGCTTTAACCCAGGAATTTGAGATTGCTGTGAGCTGTGATGCCACAGCATTCTACCAAGGGTGATAAAGTGAGACTCTGTCTCTTAAAAAAAAAAAAAAAAAAAAAAGTCGCAGATTTTGGAGCATTTTAGATTTTGATTTTTTTGGATTAGGGATGTTCAACTGGCAAGTATATAATACAAGTATTTCCAAAAATAAAAAATTCTGAAATCCAAAATGCTTTCAAACAGAAGCATTTTGGATAAGGGGTACTTAACCCATAGTATTCCTTGGAAGAATATTCCCCAGACTGACACCAGTGGTTACTACTTCTGGAGAAGAGGGGAAAGGACCAATATTGGGAGTAAGGTCAAAGTAGACTTTAATATTTTCTGTATTTTTTTACTTGTGTAATTTAAACTTTTTATTTTTGAGACAGAGTCTTGCTCTGTTGTTCAGGCTAGAGTACTTTGACATCACACTAGCTCACAGCAACATCAAACTCCTGGATTGAGGAGATCCTCCTGCATTAGCCTCCCCATTAGCTAGAACTATAGGCACCCATCACAATGCCCAGCTAATTTTTGTTTTTCTTTCTTTTTTTTTTTTTTTTGAGACAGAATCTCAAGCTGTCACCTTGGGTAGAATTCCATGGTGTCATAGCTCATGGCAACTTCCAACTCAGGCTCAAGTGATCCTCTTTCCTCAATTTTTCTACTTTTAGTAGCGATGGAGTCTTGCTTTTTGCTCAAGCTGGTCTTGAACTCCTGAGCTCAAGCAATCTACCTGCCTCACCCTACCAGAGTGTTAGGATTATAAGCGTGAGCCTCTGGCACCTGGCCTAATTTTTCTTTTCTTTCTTTTTTTTTTTTTTTTGAGACAGAGTCTCAAGCTGTCGCCCTGGATAGAGTGCTGTGGCATCACAGCTCTAAGCAACCTCAAACTCTTGGGCTTAAGTGATTCTCTTGCCTCAGCCTCCCATGTAGCTGGGACTACGGGCACCCACCACAATGCCTAATTATTTTTTGCTTGTAGTTGTCATTGTTGTTTGGCAGGCCCGGGCTATATTTGAACCCGCCAGCTCCAGTGTACCTAGCTGGTGCCCTAGCTGCTGAGCTACAAGCGCCGAGCCTTTTTATTTATTTTTTTAATCCTAAATATTTTAGCTGGGTGTGGTGGTTCATACCAGTAATTCTAGCACTTTGGGAGGCCAATGTGGGTGGATTGTCTAGGCTCACAGGTTCAAGACCAGCCTGAGCAAGAGTGAGAACCACCACCAGCACTCCATATCTCTAAAAAATAGCTGGGCGTTGTGGTGGGTGCCCCATAGTCCCAGCTACTTGGGCACCTGAGGCAAGAGAATCACTTCAGCCCAAGAGTTGGAGGTTGCTGTGAGCTATGATGCTACAGTACTCTACTGAGGGGGACAAAGTGAGGCTCTATCTCAAAAAAAACAAACAAACAAAAACTAAGTATTTTATTATCTGCTACCTCCAGTATATAGAGAACAATAACCCTTGTGAAATAGAAATTCATAAAAATTCAGGGAGGTAGATGTTGAAAACTGACAAAAGCAGAAGTTGGTGTGTTATAGCACTTGTTATAGGGATAAGCTTTTGTACAGGCTTCCAATTTAGCTTTCTTGGTTCATGACAAGTGGTCAGGAAACCTCTGAAAGATTTCATATACTATGAAAAGGAGCAATTTTGGGATCTGAAGGGATTTATACTTGAAGTTACACCAGTCAGCAGAGGATCATGTTGAGCGTTCTGCGGGCAAAGTTGTCTCAAGTCTGCAGCTGCCTAGGAAACATTACCATGGTTGAACCAGGCATCCAGCCTGAGCAGCTGAACCACTTTCTTCATTGCAGCAACACTGGAGGAACCAGACCTGGCGCACAAGGGAGCCAGGCCTATACCTGGGGTGGTGGGTCATGGGGTTGGAGAGTCCTGATGGCTAGGCCATGTGCGGCAGGGGTGGGGCTCAGAAACATTTTTCTATTTTTAGTAGAGATGGGGTCTTGCTCTTGATCAGGATGGTCTCGAACTCCTGAACTCAAGTGATCCTCTGACCTGGGCCTCCCAGCGTGCTAAGATTGCAGACGTGATCCAGCACCTGGTCTAATTTAAACATTTTGAATAAGTAATAATAAACAACTATGACAGTCTCATGATTGCTGCAAAATATCCAATTGGGAATCTGCATCCTTCTGACTCAGAGCCCAGATGGCGCAGTGGGAGCTGCTGCAGAATCTTGACGGCCCATTTCAGGATCAGCTGCACCAGCTCTACTCACATAGCCCCCTGCCAGTGGATATTCGGCAGCACTTGGCTGTTTGGATTGAAGACCAAAACTGGTGAGGCCTTATAGAAGTTAGGGGGGGGATGAAGAAGTTGGTTCCTTTCTTCTGAGCCCCCAGGATGCTGGAAATATCAAGGGCAGGAAGGGCATGGAAGGCCTCTGGACAGCAGCAGCCCTGCAGGGATACTGATCTTTGTTATTACTGGTCCCCAGGCAGGAAGCTGCACTGGGCAATGATGATTCCAAGACTAACATGCTATTCTTCCACTTCGTGGACCAACTGAAAGATGAGTGTGGCCGCTGCAGGCAGGACCCTACATGCTTATTGCTACAGCACAACTTGCGAAAATTCTGCCGAGACATTCAGGTACCTGGAGGAATTGGGAATACAAGATAGGGCTGGGGGCCAAGTGCAGAGAAGTAAGGTGTGAGGTATAGAATAGTACCCGGAAGTCCAAAGGGAGAGGTGGACAGATCTGGGGGAAAAGGGACAGGGTCTGGATTTGGCACAGCACTGGCTGAGAGAAGGGCAGAGTGTACATGATCCTGCTGGGAGAGTACAAGAGTTTGGGGCACCCATGATAAAAGGGGAAGGCAAGGGACCCCGAAGGAGGGGGAAGTACTGGAGACATTGGTGGCAATACGTAGACATTGAGGGTGGTTGCCTAGATCAATCTTTTCTCTTTCTGTAGGCCGTTTCCCAGGGCCCTACCAAGTTGGCTGAGATGATGTTTAATCTCCTTCTGGAAGAAAAAAGAATTCTGAATCAGGCTCAGAGGGCTCAGTTGGTGAGGACAATTTGGTGATGACATTGGAAACTACTGGAGTAGAGAGGAACCATGCAAAGGACTCAGGATTTGTCTCAGCACAGGATCCTCCCACATCTTGTTTTGTTTTTTGTTTTTGTTTTTGTTTTTTTGCCCTGGGTAGAGTGCCGTGGCATCTCAGCTCACAGTAACCTCAAACTCCTGGGCTTAAGCGATTCTCTTGCCTCAGCCTCCCAAGTAGCTGGGACTATAGGTGCCCGCCACAATCCCTGGCTATTTTTTGGTTGTAGTTGTCATTGTTGTTTGGCAGGCCCAAGCTGGATTCGAACCTGCCAGCTCTGGTATATGTGGCTGGTGCTTGAGCTGCTTGAGCTACAGGTGCAGAGCCCACATCTTGTGATGCAATTTCAGGCCTGGATTCAAGGGATGAAAGGTCAGAGTTGAAATGTACTCAGAGGCTCTTATTTCAGGAACAAAGAGAACCAACTCTTGAAGCACCTGTAGAAAACCAGCAGCATGAGATTGATTCCCGGATCCAGGATTTAAAGGCTATGATGGAGGTGGGTAAATGTGGGAAGAGTTAGGGAGGGAAGGGCTTAGCATACCTGCTCCCTCAGAAGCAGCCTCACTGGGGTCCCATCCCTTCTGCAGAAGTTGGTGAAATCTCTCAGCCAACTGAAAGACCAGCAAGATGTCTTCTGTTTCCGATACAACATTCTGATGAAAGGTAGGAAGTACATTGAGGGGTGAGAGAAAAACAAGTGACTCCAATGAGTAGTAGTCACCTTGGGTTATGGTCCTGCAACCATGTAATGCTAGAATGTCAGAATGTGTTGTGGTCAACCTGGAAACGTGGCTGGGGATCAGCTAGTCAATGTTGGAGGAAATGCCTGGAAAATGACTTAGCACGCTGAGGGGGTGCATGGTCTGAGCATGACCACTCAGAATTTTCCTGAGCATCCCATAGGTACTTGCTTTGCTTGGTTTCCCCTTGTTCCTTCAAAATTCCCCTTTCCTGACTCCATCTGAGACCTTGGTCAGAAAAGAGAGGGGAAGGATCCCCTGACCTGACTCCTGCTCTTGTCCAGGGAAGACATCCTCTTTGGACCCCCATCAGACCAGACAGGAGCAGCTTCTACAAGAAACTCTCAATGAATTGGACAAAAAGAGAAAGGTAGGAGGTAGAGGACAGGGAGAGTGGGGAGCTCGGAAAAACAAGGGATCTGGAGCTCTGGCCCTTTTGCCTTCATTTCATTGTTTTCTCCTCCCAGGCAGAAGGTGGAGGGTGTAGTGAGAGGCTCTCACCTCTCTCACACACATTATCTCCTTTCTAGGAGGTGCTGGATGCCTCCAAAGCATTGCTGGGCAGATTAACTACCCTAGTCGAGCTGCTGCTGCCAAAGTTGGAGGAGTGGAAAGTCCAGCAACAAAAAGCCTGCATTGGAGCCCCCTTGGACCACGGGTTGGAACAGCTGGAGAAATGGTGAGTGGAATCTCTATATCCACACCCCCTGTGATTTTTAAGTTGTAGTTCCCTATATACAGCAAAAAGCATTGTCCTCATTAGTTTCTGTTCCCCAGAACGATCCCTGCTCTCCTTGTCTGACTGTACTATACTCTGCTCATCATCCTCATCATTCAGGGAGCTCAGGGCTCAGTTTGTGCTTCAGTGAGAGTAATGAATTAATCTGCAATCTGGGTTCTCCTTCACTTTTTTTTTTTTTTTTTTTGGTAAAGACAAGAGTCTCACTTTATCGCCCTCAGTGGAGTACCGTGGTGTCACACAGCTCACAGCAACCTCCAACTCCTGGGCTTAGGCGATTCTCTTGTCTCAGCCTAATAGCTGGGACTATAGGTGCCTGCCACAATGCCTGGCTATCTTTTTGTTGCAGTTTGGCCGGGGCCAGGTTTGAACCTGCCATCCTCGGTATATGGGCCAGCGCCCTACTGACTGAGCCACAGGCACTGCCCCTCTCCTTCACTTTTAATCACTCAAGAAATATATTTCTGGCTGGACACAGTGGCTCACGCTAGTAATCCTAGCACTTTGGGAGGCTGAGGCAGATGGATTGCTTGAATTCAGGAGTTTGAAACCAGCCTGAGCAAGAGGGAAATCCCATCTCTACAAAAATAGAAAAATTAGGGCTGGGCGCCTGTAGCTCAGTTGTTACGGTGCTGGCCACATGCTCTGGGGCTGTTGGGTTCGAATCCAGTCTGGGTCTGCTAAACAAACAAACAAAAAAATATCCGGGCGTTGTGGCAGGTGCCTGTAGTCCCAGCTACTAGGGAGGCTGAGGCAAGAGAATCACTTGAGTCCAAGAGTTAGAGGTTGCCGTGAGCTATGACGCCATGGCACCCTACCGAGGGTGACAAAGTGAGACTCTATCTCAATAAAAAAAAAAAAAAAGAAAGAGAGAAAGAAAATTTAGGCAAGCATTGTGGTAGGTACCTGTAGTCATAGCTATTCAGGAGGCTAAGGCAGAAGGAGCTCTTGAGCCTAAGACTGAGATTGCGGCCGGGCGTGGTGGCTCACGCCTATAGTCCCAGCGCTGTGGGAGGCCGAGACGGGTGAATTGCCTGAGCTCAGAGATTCGAGACCAGTATCAACAGCAATGAGCCAGAGTAAGACCCCGTCTCTAGTAACAACATCAAAAAGACAGCCAGACGTTGTGGTGGGCGTCATGTAATCCCAGCTACTGGGAAGGCAAGGTGACATAGCATAGCCAGAGGAAGAACATCTAAAAAAAGAAGAAAGAAAATGAACAACAACAACAAAAAGTACTTCAAACGAGCAAGCTGAAATTAAAAAAAAATAAAAATAAAAAAGAGTTTGAGATTGCAGTGAGCTACGATGCCATAGCACTCTATTCCAGGTGACAGAGTGAGACTCTGTCTCAAAAAAACAAATAAATAAAAAGAAATATATTTCCTTTTTTTTTTACGGTAATGAATATTATGCCGAAAATTACTTGTTATCTAGTCTGAACAAAAATTGAATCATATTGTTCATACTATTGTAAATCTGTGGGTTTTTGGTTTTTTTTGGTTTTTGGCTAGAGTTGGGTTTGAACCCGCCACCTCCGGCATATGGGGCCGGTGCCCTACTCCTCTGAGCCACAGGCACTGCCGAAAACCTGTGGTTTTTAAAAAACGTAACAATATGTTATAATAGTTACTCGTAATGCCTGCATAATAGTCCCCTATGTAGTGATAATTTAATTAATGAATACCTATATTTGAACATGTAGGTTATTTTAAATTTGGATTTTTTTCCCCCAGTAAACTATTCTATAGTAATTATATTGTAAAGCAGAAAAATATCACTAATATGTCCTTGAACATACTTGAAAAATACCTACTCTTCTAAATTTTTTCTCCTGCCTCGGTGCCCATAGCTCAGTGATTAGGGCACCAGTCACATACACTGGGGCTGGCGGGTTTGAACCTGGCCTAGGCCTGCTAAACAACAATGACAACTGCAACAAAAAAATAGCTGGGCATTGTGGTGGGTGCCTGTAGCCCCAGCTACTTGGGAGGTTGAGGCAAGAGAATTGCATAAGCCCCGGAGTTTGAGGTTGCTGTGAGCTGTGATGCTACAGCACTCAACATAGTGAAACTCTGTCTCAAAATATATATATTTTCTCATGAGAAAATTTATTATAAATTAGACTTCTTTCATTCAAAATATTTATTGTTCATTAGAAATGTGCCAGCCACTTTTCTAAGCACTGGAGGTGATACTTTAGTGAACAAAATGGACAAATTTCATGCCCTCCTCAATCTTACATTTTAGATAATATATGAAAAACCCAGTCAGGAAGTTATGTTGGGTGGCACCTGTGACTCAGGGAGCAGGGCGCCGGCCCCATATATAGACATGGTGGGTTCAAACCTCATCCTGGGTTGGCGCCTGTGGCTCAGTGAGTGGGGTGCCAGCCCTATATACTGAGGGTGGCGGGTTCAAACCAGGCCTGGCCAAACTGCAACAAAAAATAGCCGGACGTTGTGGTGGGCACCTGTAGTCCCTGCTATTTCTCCAAGAGCTGGAGGTTGCTGTGAGCTGTGACCCCACAACACTCTACCGAGGGCGATAAAGTAAGACTCTGTCTCTACCAAAAAAAAAAAAAAAAAGAAAGAAAAAAGGAGGTTATATGTTATGTTCTTTTTTTTCTTCTTTCATTTTTTTCTTTCTTGAGACATAGTCTCATTCTGTTGCCAGGGCTAGAGTGCCTAAGCCTAGCTCATAGCAACCTCAAACACCTGGCCTCAAGCAATCCTTGCACTAGCCTTTCAAATAGCTGGGACTACACATGTGCACCATTTTACCCAAGTAATTTTTGTATTTTTTGTTGTTGTTGTTTCTTTTTGGGTTTTTTTGTTTGTTTTTTTTTTCTTTCTGAGACAGGGTCTCACTTTATTGCCCTCCATAGAGTACCCTGGCATCACAGGTCATAGCAACCTAAAACTCTTAGGCTCAAGTGATTCTATTGCCTTGGCCTCCTGAGTAGTAGTACCTGGGATGGCTATTTCTTTTTAGAGACAGGATCTGGCTCTTGCTCAGGATGGCCTCAAACCTGTGAGCTCAGGCAATCCACCCCACCTCGGCCTCCCAAAGTGGTAGGATCACAAGCGTGAGCCACCGTACCTGGCCAATTTTTCTTTTTCTTTTTTTTTTACAGTTTTTGGCCAGGGCTGGGTTTGAACCCACCATCTCCAGCATATGGGGCTGGCACCCTACTCCTTTGAGCCATAGGCGCTGCCCCAATTTTTCTGTTTTTGTTAGAGACAGAGTCTTGCTTTGCTCAGGCTGGTCTCAAACTCCTTGAGCTCAAGAATCCTCTCACCTCGGCCTCCCAGAGTGCTAGGATTATAGACGTGAGCCACGGCCCTTATGATCTAAGCAGATAAGCACTAGGGAATGATACATACTCACATGCATATTTATGCACACTATATCAGATGAGTAGCTTTGGAAGCTTCTGGTGTGGACAGAATATTTTTCAGGATAATTTTTTCATGAATTCGCATATGGCGGTGGTATGTGGATGACTAGCGGTAGCTTCTGTGGCAAAGGGAACACGCATGGGGCTTCTCTCTTGTGTGGATTCTCACATGAGTCTGTGGCTGAAGGACCTTTCACACATGCGTGTAAAAGGTTTTTCTCTGTGTGAATTATGCATGCGTAGTTCTGATGTCTGGAAGGAGCCTTTATCACACTCAGAAGAAACAAATGGCCTCTCGTTCCTATGTCTTCTTTGATGGGCTAATAAGTGATAGAGATACTTAAATATTTTGGGACATTCCTCACATTAATATGATTTTGGGGTTAAATGGAATCTTTCTTGGTTTATCCCTCATGTGGAGTTTCTCTCATTACTCTGGTTGGTTGGGACAGGCTCAAGGGAGGACTGGCCTGGCTGGGAGAGAAGCCCTGGTCCTACCTCCATAGGGAAATCTTTTTTTTTTTTTTTTTTTTGAGATGGAGTCTCACTATGTCACCCTTGGTAGAGTGTTGCAGTGTCACAGCTCACAGCAACCTCAAACTCTTGGGCTTAAGCAATTCTCTTGCCTCAGCTTCCCAACCTCAAACTCTTGGGCTTAAGCGATTCTCTTCCTCAGCAGGCACTTGTGGCAGGGACCACAGGTGCCTGCCACAACGCCCAGCTACTTTTTGTTGTGGTTGTTATAGTTGTCATTGTTGTTTAGCAGCCAGGCAGGGTTTGAACCCGCCAGCCCTGGTCCATGTGGCCGGTGCCCTAGCCACTGAGGTACAGGCGCCCAGCCTCCTTAGGGATATATATATTTTTTGAGACAGAGTCTCAGTATATCACCCGCGGTAGAGTCCTATGGCATCACAGCTCACAGCAACCTCAAACTCTTGGGCTCAAGCAATTCTCTTGTCTCAGCCTCCCAAGTAGCTGGAACTACAGGTGCCCGTCACAATGCCCAGCTATTTTTTGTTACAGTTGTCAGTGTTGTTTAGCTGCCCTGGGCTGGGTTCGAACCCACCAGCCTCAGTATATGTGGCTGGCGCTGTAACCACTGTGCTATGGGCGCCAAGGCTCCATAGGGAAATCTTAATAGGAGGGTCCATTCAAGGACTTTTCCTAGAACTTGGTGATGCCTATCCCTGTTCTGAAGTTGCATGGGTTCTCACAAGAAATACCTCAGGGTATTAAGATGGCCTGGGACCATTTTCTTCCTGGATAATGAGAAGGGAAGATATTTGTTTGCCTTGACTAGTAATATTGTCATTTATTTGAGTAGTTTTCTTTCTTTCTTTTTTTTTTTTTAGAGACAGAGTCTCACTTTGTCACCCTTGGTAGAGTGCTGTTGCGTCACAGCTCACAGCAACCTCTAGCTCTTGGGCTTAGGTTCTCTTGCCTCAGCCTCCCAAGTAGCTGGGACTACAAGCTACTTGAGTAGTTTTCAAAGAAATGTTGCAGCCAACTTCTTTTTTTTGCAGTTTTTGGCTGGGGCTAGGTTTGAACCCACCACCTCCAGTATGTGGGGCCAGCACCCTACTCCTTTAAGTCACAGGCACTGCCCATGCAGCCAACTTCTTTATTTTCTTAACCTTGTCCTGTTTCCAAGGGAATATCTTGGGTATTGTGGAAGGGTGTTCTTGTGTTCTCACCTTTGGGGTTCCTACTCACAACTGTCTTGTAAGATGAACAGTGACTTAATTCAAAGGCATATTCTCAGAAAAGAGAACTTCCTAAGACTAGGCACGGTGGCTCATGCCTGTAATCCCAGCAGTCTGGGAGGCTGAGGCCAGTAGATTGCCTGAGCTCAAGAGTTCGAGACCAGACTGAGCAAAAGCAAAACCTTGTCTCTACTGAAAATAGAAAAACTAGCCGGGTGTTCTAGAAGGCACCTGTAGTCCCAGCTATTCCAGAGGCTGAGGCAAGAGGATCATTTGCGCCCAAGAGTCTGAGGTTACTGTGAGCTATGACACCACAGCACTCTACCAAGGGCGACAAAGTGAGACTTTGTCTCAAATAAATAAATAAGTAAATAAAGTGCTGCAGGAAATACCTTTGCAGCTACACCTTTGTTTAATTTCCTAATTATTTCTGTAATGTAAATTACGGAAGTGATGTTCCTGGGTTCAAGTGTATGCTTACTTTTTCCCCTAGGTGATGACATTGTTATTCTGTTGATCCTTTGTTTCATTCTTTTTAATAGAAAGAACTTCATTGCTTTTGTGATTATGTAAATATAACATATACCAATTGAAAATATTCAAACAATTTAAAAGTAAAAGTAAATAAAAATCATCCATAATCTGATGATCATCCAGAGATACCCACTGTTAATTTTTTCACTGTAACCTCAAACTTCTGGGCTCAAGCAACCCTCCTGCCTCCGTCTCATGAGTAGCTTTCTAATTTTAGTAGAGATAGGGTGTTGTTCTTGCTCAGGCTTCAATTCCTAGCCTCGACTGATCCTCCCACCTTACTCTCCCAGAGTGCTATAATTTCAGGCATGAGCCACCATTTCTGGCCTCTTAATGTTTTTTAACATATTTTCCCTATTCACATAGGCAAATATATATCTATTTTTTATTGATATATAATATTTGTGTATATTTATGGGGCATATGTGATATTTTGATACATACCTGGAATGTGTAATGATGAAATCAGGGTGTTTAGGATATCCATCACCTTGAACATTTATTATTTCTTTGCATCGGGAACATTTCAGATCTTCTTTTCTACCTATTTTTATTTATTTATTTATTTATTTATTTATTTATTTATTTATTTATTTTGAGACGGAGTCTCACTTTGTTGCTCTCAGTAGAGTGCTATAAAGTCATAGCTCAGAGCAACCTCAAACTCTTGGGCTCAAGCTGTTCTCTTGCCTCAGCTTCCCGAGTAGCTGGGATTACAGGCACCCATCGTGACACCCAGCTATTTCTAGAGATGAGGTCTTTCTCTTGCTCAGGCTGGTCTTCAACCCATGAGCTCAGGCAATCCACCTGCCTCTCAGAGTGCTAGGATTACAGGCATGAACCACCACACCCAGCCCCTCTTCCAGCTATTTTAAAATATACAGCATATTGTTGTTAACTGTAGTCATTTTACTGTATTATCAAAGACTAGAACTATTCCTTCTATCTCTGTGTGTGTTTTTTGTTTTTTAGTTTTCTTTGAGACAGAGTCTCACTATGTTGCCCTCAGTAAAGTGCTATGGCATCATAGCTCACAGCAACTCCTGGGCTCAAGGATTCTCTTGCATCAGCCTCCCAAGTTGCTGAGGCTACAGGCCCCCGCCACAACACCCGGCTATTATTTTGTTGCAGTTGTCTTTGTTGTTTAGCTGGCCCAGGCTGGGTTCGAACACACTGAGCTATGAGCGCTGCCCTATCTGTGTGTGTGTGTGTGTTTTTTTCCTTCTAATATTTTTTTTTTCTTTCTCTCTTTTTTTCCTATGTGTGTTTTTACTCATTAACCAACCTTTCTTTATATGGTTACCCCTACACACCCTTCCCAGCGTCTGGTAACTATTATTCTACATACCACCTCCAGAAGATGAACTTTTTTAGCCCCCACTTATAAGTGAGAACATGCCGTATTTCCATTTCTGTGCCTGCCTTACTTCACTTAACACAATGACCTCCAGGCTCATTACCTGTAGTACAGTGGTTACAGCGCCGGCCACATACACCAAGGCTGGCAGTTTCAAACGCAGCCCAGGCCAGCTAAGCAACAATGGCAACTACGACAAAAAATAACCAGGCATTGTGGTGGGCACCTGTAGTCCCAGCTACTTGGGAGGCTGAGGCAAGAGAATCACTTAAGCCCAAGAGTTGGAGGTTGCTGTGAGCTGTGATGTCACAGCACTCTACCTAGGGTGACATGGTGAGACTCTGTCTCAAAAACAAAACAAAACAAAACACAATGACCTCCAGTTCCATTGATGTTGCTGCAAATGACAGGATTTCATTCTTTTTAATGGCTAGATAGTATTCCATTGTAGTTACATACAATATATAAGACTTTTTTTTTCTTGATCTGGCTTCTAACTAACTTCCATACCACATATTTTTTTTATCCATTCATCTGTTGATAGACACTTAGGTCATACCTAAGCTATTCCATGTCTTAGCTATTTTGTTTTGCTGGAGCATTTTATTTTTTTTTGAGACAGAATCTTGTTCTTTCACCTGGGCTAGAGTACAGTGCCATCATCATAGCTTACTGCAATCTCAAATGCCTAGGCTCAAGTGATCCTCCTGCCTGTCTCCCAAGTATCTGGGACTACAGGTACAGGCTACCATACTTGGGTTCTTTTTCTTTTTCTTTTTTTTTTTTTGGAGGTAGAGTCTCACTTTGTTGCCCTCAGTAGAATACTGTGGCATCACAGCTCACACCAACCTCCAGCTCTTGGGCTTAGGTGATTCTCTTGCCTCAGCCTCCTGAGTAGCTGGGACTACAGGCGCCCGCCCAATGCCTGGCTATTGTTTGTTGCAGTTTGGCCAGGGCCGGGTTTGAACCTGCCACCCTCGATATATGGGGCTGGTGCCCCTACTCACTGAGCCACAAGCACTGGGTTCTTTTTCTTTTTTTATAATAATGGTCTCAGGCTGGTCTTGAACTTCTGGCCTCAAATTATCTCCCTGCCTTGGCCTCCCAAAATGTTAGGATTACAGGCATGAACCACCACACCCAGCCCAATTAGATTCTGACTCTCCATATATTTAAGAAGAGCTTAGAGTCTAGATGGGGGCTGTAGGAAACTCATGGAATCCCTCTCCCTGGATTCTGTCACCCAGGTTCACAGATGGAGCAAAGCTGCTGTTTCACCTGCGGCAGTTGCTGAAGGAGCTGAAGGGATTGAGTTGCTTGGTTAGCTACAAAGCTGACCCTCTTATTAAAGGGGTGGACCTGCGGAAGGCCCAGGTCAAAGAGTTGCTACAGCGTCTGCTCCACAGGTCTGCAGGCCAGGGAGGGACCTCTGGGAAGGGAAGGGACAGGGGAGCCATTCTTACATACTTAGTTGTAGACTGTCTCCACACCTTTCTCCCCAGAGCCTTCGTGGTAGAAAACCAGCCCTGCATGCCCCAAATTCCCCATCGACCTCTCATTGTCAAGACTGGGAACAAGTTCATGGTGCGAACAAGGTTGGCATTTCAGAAGTCATTCCTGCTTCCCGCCCTGCCACTGTGCATTTTCTGGCTTGGTCTTTTCTTCTCTCTTCCCCCTCAATCCACCTACCTCTTCCAATCACATTCCTTATCTTTTTGGAACATCTGGCCTATCCAGGAGGTTGAGATTGACTACTTTTCCCATCCCCCACTCTTTCCTCAGGCTGCTGGTGAGACTTCAGGAAGGCAATGAGTCACTGACTGTGGAAGTCTCTGTGGACAGGTAAATTGGGCCAGGTGAAGGATAAGACCAAGGGGTGGCCAGTTGCTGGGGTAGAGGAGACACTCTTCACCACGGGGCTGTCTTTTTTTTTTCTTTAGAGACAGAGTCTCACTTTGTCGCCTTTGGTAGAGTGCTGTAGCGTCACAGCTCACAGCAACCTCCGGCTCTTGGGCTTAGACGATTGTCTTACCTCAGCATCCCCAGTAGCTGGACCACAGGCACCCGCTAGAACGCCCAGCTATGTTTTTGCAGTTTGGCTGGGCCAAGTTCAAACCCACCACCCTCAGGCCAGCGCCATACTCACTGAACCACAGGCACCACCCTACAGGGCTGTCTTCTAACTCCTTTCCATTCATACCTCATAGAAACAATAACTCATCTTTTGTGTTGTACATTTACTGTATGACATGTAGCATGTCAAATACTCATTTAATTGTCATAGCAACCCCATGAGTTAGGTGTGACTAGTGTAATGGACCAATAAGGGAGAGCTCAGAGATTATACCTCTTCCACAATGCCACCTAGTGGGTGTGCTCAGAGTCGGGTTTGAGCGCAGGTCTGTCTCCTATGTTCTTTTACCCCCAAATGATTTTATTTTCTTTCTTTTCAGGAATCCTCCTCAATTACAAGGGTAGGTGCCTGACAAGGACACTGCAAACATTTGTAGACCACATGACCTACACAATCACCTTTGGCAGTTCTCGTGGGAACACAGACAGGGAGGAGGGAGGTGTGGGTGGGATATGGACAAAGGAAGAAGAGATCAGAAATGAAGGGGGACTTTTGCTGTTGTTCTCCCAAGCTTTTACAATAACATTGTTCCTTGTCTGTATATGTCTTCCTCCTGGAACAGCTTCCGGAAATTCAACATTCTGACCTCAAATCAGAAAACTTTGACCCCCGAGAAGGGGCAGAGTCAGGGCTTAATTTGGGACTTTGGCTATCTGGTAAGAAGGGCTAATAGTTTAGGCTCTAGTCCAAAGGAACAGGGGCTGGGGGTGGTTCCCAGACCTTTAGAGGACTTAAGGAAAACAGGTATTCTGGGACCCTAGGGTCCCCACACGGGCATTTTTCTCTCCTTCCCTTCAATTTACAGACTCTGTTGGAACAACGTTCAAGTGGTTCAGGAAAAGGCAGCAATAAGGTGAGGCCTGGAGAGAGGATTGGGAAGTGGGAGGAACTTGCCAAAGGAAACTTGCCTCTAATCACTGTATCTTTGGCTGTCTCAGGGGCCACTATGTGTGACAGAGGAACTGCACATCATCAGCTTCACGGTCAAATACACCTACCAAGGGCTGAAGCTGGAGCTGAAAGTGAGTGAAAATGGAGGGCAGGGAGAGAGGAGGCATGTTCAGAAGAAGGCATAAGAAGGGGATAAACAGAAGCCTCTCAGGGTGGGAGATCATTCTTTTCCCTTACAAATGGCTACAGCTAAAACATCACATCCTTACTTTGTGACTCCTGTTTTCTCCCCAGACGGACACCCTCCCTGTGGTAATTATTTCTAACATGAACCAACTCTCAATTGCCTGGGCCTCAGTTCTCTGGTTCAATCTTCTCAGCCCAGACCCCCAGGTAAAGAGGTGGAGGGTAGACAGGAGGGGTGTGGAAGCTTGGTGTGAGGGGTGCTTCTGAGCCACGGTGTCTTCTCCTCCCCACTACAGAACCAGCAATTCTTCTCCAGCCTTCCCAAGGCACCCTGGAGCTTGCTGGGGCCTGCTCTCAGCTGGCAGTTCTCTTCCTACATTGGCCGAGGCCTTGACCTAGAGCAGTTGAGCATGCTGAGAAACAAGCTGTTTGGTATAGGTCTCCTTGTCTCTCACCCTTTCCCTAGCCTTGGTCTTCCTGGCCCTTTGTCCTGTCTATCCCAGGACTGCTGACTGCCTTTGTCATCTAAACTGTTTGTGACTATCTGTCCCACAGGGCAGAACTGTAAGAATGAGGATGCATTGTTGTCTTGGGCTGACTTCACTAAGGTAACATTCTGCATCCTGTGTGGCTAGATCTAGCCTCCAATCCAAATATTAACCCTTCCTACAACTCCTTCCCCTACTAGGAGCAATTCCTCATCTTCCTGACTTTCTTCCTTCAGCGAGAGAGTCCCCCTGGTAGGCTTCCATTCTGGACGTGGCTGGACAAAATTCTGGAGCTGGTACATGACCACCTGAAGGATCTCTGGAATGATGGGTACGCCTTGGCCAGCCTTCCTTGGCCTTTGGGGTAGACCCAAATTTCTAGTTTAGGGCAGCCTCTGTGCACCCTCATGTGGCACACAGAGAAGAGCAAAACCTGATGTGAGGTCGCACCTCTCACATTTGTAACAGGTGTAATAGTTGTGATTGTAGCCAATACTTGTGAAGCATTCACTGTATTCCAGAGCCTGCTGGGTGCTCTTCCTGAATTCTCTCATTTAATCCTTAAAACTACACTGAGTGGTGGGTTTTGCTACCTTCATTTCACATGAGGAAATTAAGTCTCAGCAAAGTTAAAGGACTTACCCAAGGGACAACGTTGGGATTCAAACCCAGGTTTATATGACTCCAAGTCCATGCCCTTTCTACCACACTGCCTTACTGATTTATACAGCACTTGGCCTTTACCCACCCTCTCTTTTTTATTATTTATTTATTTATTTATTTATTTATTTTTGTTGTTGTTGTTGTTGTTGCAGTTTTTTGGCCGTGGCTGAGTTCAAACCCACCACCTCTGGCATATGGGGCCAGCGCCCTATTCCTTGAGTCACAGGCGCCACCCTTTATTTTTTAATTGTTTTATTTTTGTTTATTACTTATTTATTTATTTTTGAGACAGAGTCTCAACTCACTCTGTCACCCTGGGTAGAGTGCCATGGCAACACAGCTCACAGAAACCTCAAACTCTTGGGCTAAAGTGATCTGCCTGGCTTGGTCTCCTGAGTAGCTGGGACTATAGGTGCCTACCACAATGCCAACTAGTTTTTCTATTTTTAATAGAGACAGGGTTTCACTCTTGCTCAGGCTGGTTTGAACTCCTGAGCTCAGACAATCTGCCCATCTTTGCCTCCCCGAGTATTAGGACTACAGATGTGAGCCACTGCACCCAACCCCTAATTTTTTCTTTTTCTTTTTTTTTTTTTGAGACAGACTCTCACTTTGTCACCCTGGTAGAGTGCTTTGGAGTTATAACTAACAGCAACCTCAAACTCTTGGGCTCAAACAATTCTCTTGTCTCAGCCTCCTGAGTAGCTGGGACTATAGGTACCTGCCACAACCCCTGGCTATGCTTTAGAGAAGGGGTCTTGCACTTGCTCAGGCTGGTCTCCAACCCATAAGCTCAGGCAATCCACTCTGGCCTCCTAGAGTGCTAGGATTATAGGATAATTTTTTTTTTTTTTTTTTTTTGCATTTTTTTGGCCAGGACCAGGTTTGAACCCGCCACCTCCAGCATATGGGGCCGGCGCCCTACTCCTTTGAGACACAGGCGCTGCCCCCTAATTTTTTTTTTTTTTTTAATCATTTGGGAAGCTTTTATTTATTTATTTTTTTGCAGTTTCTGGCCGGGGCTGGGTTTGAACCTGCCACCTCTGGCATATGGGGCGGGCGCCCTAAGCCTTTGAGCGCCCGGGGCCGCCCTTTTTTTTTTTTTTTTTTTTTTTTTTTTTGAGGCATAGTTTCACTCTGTTGCCCTGGGTAGAGTGCCATGGCATCATAGCTCATGGCAACCTCAAACTCTTGGGCCCAAATGATCCTCTGGCCTCAGGTTCCCAAGCAGTTGGGACTATAGGCGCCTACCACAACACCCTGCTAATTTTTCTATTTTTAGTAGAGAAGGGGTCTTGCTCTTGCTCAGGCTGGTCTCAAACTCCTAAACTCAAGCAATCCACCTGCCTCACCCTCCGAAAGTGCTAGGATTACAGGTGTAAGCCACTATGCCCGGACAATCCTCCTCTGCCCTCCCATCTTTTTAATCTTTTTTGAGACAGAGTCTCACTCTGACACCCTGACTAAAGTGCTGTGGCATTACAGTTCACAGTAACCTCAAGTTCTTGGGATCAAGAGATCCTCTTGCCTCCATTTTTCTGATTTTAGTAGAGACGGGTCTCGCTCTTACTCAGGCTGGTCTTGAACTCCTGACTTCATGTGGTCCACCCACCTCAGCCTCCTAGAGTGCTAGGATTATAGGGGTGAGCCACCACACCCGGCACTCCCCATTTCTTTTCTTGAGACAGTCTCAAGCTGTCACTCTGGGTAGAGTCCATGGTGTCACAGCTCACAACAACCTCAGACTCTTGGGCTTAAGCAATTCTCTTGCCTCAGTTTTCCAAGTAGCTGGGACTACAAGTGGCTGCCACAACACCTGGCTATTTTTTGTTGCGGTTGTCATTGTTGTTTAGCTGGGCTGGGTCTGAGTTCAAACCCGCCAGCCTCAGTGTATGTGGCCAGTGCCCTACTCACTGAGCTACAGGCACTGCCCCCTTTTTTTATTAAAGAGACAAGGTCTCACTTTGTCACCCAGGCTTCAGTGCAATAACTATCACTTGGCCTTTAATAGTGCTTTAATGGGGCAGCGCCTGTGGCTCAGTGCGTGGGGCACCAGCCCCATATAGCCAGGGTGGTGGGTTTGAACCTGGCCCAGCCAAACTGCAACAACAAATAGCCGGGCGTTGTGGTGGGCGCCTGTAGTCCCAGCTACTCGGGAGGCTGAGGCAAGAGAATCGCCTAAGCCCAGGAGTTGGAGGTTGCTGTGAGCTGTGATGGCATGACACTCTACCGAGGGTGATAAAGTGACTCTGAAAAAAAAAAAAAAAAAAAAAAAAAAAAGAGTTCTTTTCTGTCAGGTGCAGTGGTTCACACCTGTAATCCCAACACTTCGGGAGGCTGAGGCAGAAGGATTCTTTGAAGCTAGGCGTTGGAGACAGGCTGAGTAAAATAGTGAGCCCCCATCTCTACAAAAGTTTTTAAAGATTAGCTAAGTGTGGTGTCATGCGAATGTGGTCGAAGCTCTTTGGGAGGTTGAGGCAGGAGAACCATATGAGCCCAGGAGTATGAGGTTGCAGTAAACGGTGATGACACCACTAACATCTAGCCTGGGCACCAGAGTAAGACACTGTCTCAAAAAAAAAAAAAGAAAAGTGCTTTTTTATCTGTGCAACCTTACTGAATTCTTACACCTCTTCAAACTCTAGGAGAGTGGGTATTGTCAGTAATCTGATGTGAATTGGACAAGATAGAAATGTTTGTAAGTGGCAAAGCCAGTGCTCTTTTCCCTGACAAGGGGAATGAGGATCAGGGAGCCTGGGGGAGCAGTGTTTCTCACAGATGGATCAGGGAGCCCGGGGGAGCAGTGTTTCTCACAGATGTTTTCTGTGTTCCAGACGAATCATGGGCTTTGTGAGCCGGAGCCGGGAGCGCCAGCTGCTAAAGAAAACCATCACCGGCACCTTTCTCCTGCGCTTCAGTGAATCATCAGAAGGGGGCATTACCTGCTCCTGGGTGGAGCACCAGGACGATGGTCAGCTGCCTTACCATTCGCACAGCCTTTCCTTTCTGCCTGCCCCTCTGCCTGCCCTGGCTCAGTCCTGAATCTCTCAGCAGGTGTCGGGTTGGGCAGCCTCAGTTGGGGTTGGGGAGCTGCCCGGCCCAGCCTCTTCCCTCAGGCCTGCCTGTTCCTACATCTGCCCCCCGCAGACAAGGTGGTCATCTGTTCGGTGCAGCCTTACACCAAGGAGACGCTGCAGTCACTGCCGCTAACAGAGATCATCCGCCACTACCAGATACTCACGGAGGAGAACATCCCCGAGAACCCACTGCGCTTCCTCTATCCCCGTATCCCCAGGGACGAGGCTTTTGGGTGCTACTACCAAGAGAAAGGTGGGGATTGTTGATATCCCATGTACTTCATTGCTAAATTTCAGGGATCCTTAGACATCTGTAAACCTAAGTCCTTGCTGTTTTTTTCTTTTTTCTTTTCTTTTCTTTTCTTTTTCTTTTTTCTTTTTTTTTTTTTTTGAGACAGAGTCTCACTTTATTGCCCTCAGTAGAATGCTGTAGCATCACAAGTCACTGCAACCTCCAACTCCTGGGCTTAGGCAATTGTCTTGCCTCAGCCTCCCGAGGAGCTGGGACTACAGGTGCCCGCCACAACACCTGGCTATTTTTTGTTGCACTTTGGCTAGGGCTAGGTTTGGTTTGAACCCACCACCCTCGGTATATGGGGCTGGAGCCCTACCCACTGAGCCACAGGCACCTCCCCTAAGTCCTTCTTTTCAGACATGGAAAAACTGGTATGCAGAGAAGTCAAGAATTTTTCCAGGCTCAGCACCTGTGTAGCTCAAGAGATTAAGGCGCCAGCCACATACACCAAGCTGGCAGGTTCGAATCCAGCTCAGGCCTATCAAACAACAATGACAACTACAACCGAAGGGTAGCCGGATGTTGTGGCCGGCACCTGTAGTCCCAGCTATGTGGGAGGCTGAGGCCAGAGAATCACTTAAGCCCAGGAGTTGGAGGTTGCTGTGAGCTGTGATGTCACAGCACTCTACCCAAGGCGACAGCTTGAGGCTCTGTCTCAAAAAAGAAAAAAGAATTTGTCCATGGGATGCTGGTAGTTAGCAGGGGATATTACTGTTAAAACCATCCACCCTAGGGGCCTTTGGGTTTTGCCTCCAAACTACTGATCTCCCTGCCTCCTGTGTGTGTCCCCACAGTTAATCTCCAAGAACGGAAGAAGTACTTGAAACATAGGCTCATTATGGTCTCTAACAGGTGAGCTCTGACACCTTCCTAGTCCTTTTTGGCTGATGTAGTGACTCTAACCTGCTCAGTTCCAACCTCTCCAGCCTCTCTTGCTACTGACTCATGCTCTCTAGCCCTCTGGGTTTGCCTGTTCTTCTAGTCTCTCTCTTCTGTCATATTGTCCTGCTTCTGTCCTTAGGTTGTTTCCACAGGAGCTCCTTGATGATAATGGTCATAATCACTAGTGTTAGTGTGCAGCTACTTGATGTCAGGCATGGAACTAGATTATTTATTTATTTATTTTAGAGACAGAGTCTCACTTTGTCGCCCTCAATAGAGTGCTGTAGCATCACAGCTCACAGCAACCTCCAGCTCTTGGGCTTAGATGATTCTCTTGCCTCAGCCTCCCAAGTAGCTGGGACTACAGGCGCCCGCCACAATGCCCGGCTATTTTTTGTTGCAATTTGGCTGGGTGGGTTTGAACCCACCACCGTTGGTATATGGGGCTGGTGCCCTACTCACTGGTTGTAGTTGGCCTGGGCTGGATTTGAATCCACCAGCACCGCTGAATGTGGCTGGCGCCCTAGCCACTGAGCTACAGGCACCAAGCCTAGATTTTTTACAAAACTTTTTTAGGAGGCCAGGGGCGGTGGCACTTGGGGGTGGATTGCCTGAGCTCACAAGTTTGAGACCAGCCTGAGCAAGAGCAAGACTCCCACCTCTAAAAATAGCTGGGCCTTGTGGCAGGTGCCTGTAGTCCCAGCTACTCGGGAGGCTGAGGCAAGAAAATCACTTGAGCCCAAGAGTTTGAGGTTGCTGTGAGCTGTGATGCCATAGCACTCTACCAAGGGCAACAAAGTGAGACTCTGTCTCAAAAACAAAACAAAACAAAATAAAAACCAACTTTTTTCAGGCCAGCTGTGGTGGCTCAAGCCTGTAATCCTAACAGTCTAAAAAGCCAAGGTGGGTGGGTCACTTGTGCTCAGGAGATCAAGACCAGCCTGAGCAAAGTGAGATCCCACCTGTCCTAAAAACAGAAAAACTAGCCAGACTAATGTTATGGCAGGCACCTGTAGTCCCGCCACTTGGGAAGCTGAGGCAAGAGGATCTCTTGAGCCCAGGAGTTTGATGAGAGCTGTGACGGCAGGGAACCTTGGCCTCGGGCAACAGAGTGAGACTCTATCTCAAAAAAATAATAATATTTATTATTATTTTATTAGCCCAGACACTGGGCTAAATGCTTTGTGTTCATTTACTCATTTTATGGAATCTTCACAGTATTTCTGTGAGGTAGATACTGTTGTTGTTTTCAGCTGATGAAACTGAGATTTAGAGTGGGAAAGGGGCACATCTGAGGTACATGGCTTATAAATAGTACAGGTATGTCAGATTCCAAAGTTCTGCTTTTAACCATCCTATCACCTCTTATGCCTGTAATCCCAGTGCTTTGGAGGGCCAAGGGGGGAGGTTGGCTGGTGGCCAAGAGTTCAAGACTAGCATAAGCAAGAGTTAGAGCCCATTTCAAAAAAAGAAAGAAAAACTAGCTGGGCATGGTGGTAGGCATCTATAGTCCCAGCTGTCTGTGAGGCTAAGGCAGGAGGATCATTTGAGCCCAGGATTTGAGGTTACAGTGAACTATGATAATGCCATTGCACTCTAGCCCAGGTGACAAAGCAACCCTCCCCCCCAAAAAAAAATAAGTAAGCAAATAAAAGAATTGTTTGGGGCTGGACACAGTGCCTCATGCCTGTAATCCCATTGGTTTCAAAGGCCAAAGCAGGTGAATTGCTTAAACTAAGAAGTTTGAAACTAGCCTGGGCAACACAGCATGATCCTTGTCTCTACAAAAATTAAAAATTAATAGGGCAGGGGTGTGCACCTGTAGTCCTAGCTACTCAGGAGGCTGAGGCAAGGAGACTGCTTGAGCCCAGGAGTTTGAGACTCAGTGAGCTATGATTATGCCACTGGACTCCAGCCTAGACAACAGAGCGAGACACTATCTCTTAAAGAAAAAAAAGAATTATTGGGTATTGTTATTCCCACTTACAGATGATAAATCTGAGAATTTAGAGGACTTGCTTAAGGTCACCCAGCTAGTAATTATAGGGTTCAAACTCCAGCAAGCCTAATTCCAAAGCCCTCTGCTCTATTGCCTTCACAGATTATCGAGACTTCTGCCTGCTCTATCATTCCCTACTTCACCTAAATCACTGAGCCCTGCCCCTTTGTCATCCAGACAGGTGGATGAGCTGCAACAGCCAATAGAGCTTGAACTGGAACAAGAGCTGGAGTCATTAGACTTAGAGCTAGAGCCAGTACCAGAGCCAGAGATAGAAGTAGGCCTGGAGTTAGAGTCACTGCTAGAGGCTGGACTGGATCTGGGACCAGCCATAAAGCCCATGCTGGAGCCCGCACTGGAGCCCGCGCTGGAGCCTGTGTGGGAGCCCGCGCTGGAGCCCGCGCTGGAGCCCGCGCTGGAGCCCGTGCTTGTGTGGGAGCCCATGCTGGAGCCCGCACTGGAGCCCGCTCTGGAGCCCGCGCTGGAGCCCGAGCTGGAGCCCGCGCTGGAGCCCGAGCTGGAGCCCGCGCTGGAGCCCGTGCTGGAGCCCACACCGTGCCTGGTGTCACAGAGAGTACCAGAGCCAAACCTGAGTCCTATGTCACAGCCACTACTAGAGCCAGATTTGCCTTGTGATCTGAGACAGTTGAACACTGATGAAATGGAAAGTAAGTATTGAGATGGGGCTAGGGAAGGGGGCAGCCATTCTCTTCCCCACCTCCTCTCCCTTACCTTTTACAGAAAAGCCTGAGCTTCAAGCTCTTCATTGGAGAAAGGCTTGTTTCCTGGTGCATCCTTTTATTAGGAAATACAGATGCTTTCCCCTACATCCCTACTCCTCCATTTCCAAAGTTCTCTCTCAGGCCTTGTCCAGGCCTTTCCTGCCACCCTCCCTCACTTCCCCTAATAGGTTGGGAGCTCCAGACTAAGGTCAGGGCCTGATTTTCTCCTTTGGATATCTTAGTCTTCAGAAACTGTGTACAGATTGAAGAAATCATGCCAAATGGTGACCCACTATTGGCTAGCCATAACTCCATGGACGAGGCTTATGTCTCCAGCCCCAGCCATTTCTACACTGATGGACCCTTGATTCCTTCTGACTACTAGGACCTTCATCTCCCCTGTTCTTTCCATATTGCTTGCCCCCCCTAGGGCAGGATGTTGTCTCCAAGGTTGGTAAATCAGGCATGTGCCCCTGCTAAGCTTTTTTAACCCAGGGATTTAGGGTGAGAAGTAAAAGCATAACATGGCTTCCTAAGGGGCAGCAGCGAATCCAACAGGTGCTGCCTGTAGTTCTAAATAGGATCCTGGAGGCTGCCCACTGTGCTGGGAGGTGTCAGTGTCCTGGGGGCAGGCCAGAATGGCTGGGAGGTACTTGCATGGCTCAGGGCAGTTAGCTTTTTTTTTCCAATATGGAAATATTTCATTGTTTTCATAGCTGGTAAGCCTAGGTTGGTTCACACCAGTATTGGCCCTTGGTGGGGAGCACAGACACACAATAGGACTCTTTCTTCTAATTCCTTCATGTCTGGGATAACATTTTCTTTCTTCTTCCCTTTACTTCTGACTCAAATTTTATATTTCTTCTTTCCCTGCTGGGGCTGAGAGCTTTCTGCCTCCACCCCCATCTGTACAAGAGGAGAGGGCCAGATCTCTTCTTCTTACCCCAGTCTCCTCCCTTGCTCTGCCCCTAAGCTTGCTGCACCCATTCCTCTGCCATAAAATGATCCTGCCAATCTAATATGCCCGTGAAACTTTTCACACTAAATTATGCTGCTTAGTCCCACTTTCGCAGTGCTTAGGAGACAGATCACTCCTGGAGGCTGGGGATGGTAGAATTGCTGGGAATTTAGAAATTCCCTTTTATAGTATTAGAATTTTGTGTTTTTACAGAAGAGAAGCACTGGGTCTGAACTATTTCTCTATTATAGCATCATTATCCTCTTTCTTTTGTACAATATGTTGTTTACCTGAAAGGAATGTTTCTATTCCTTGGGTGTGGACCTGGGCAAAGACCAAGTTCCTGGAACTTAAAATCTTGAAGGTTTGTCATAGGCCTCTAGACAACCTCACACCTGGGCTGTTCCCAGGGAATCCTGGGGGCAATTGCCATTGCTCTAAAAGGTGCTTTTGGTGTAACTCGAGATGTAAATGGGAGTGAGGTCCTGCACATGTGGCTGTTTCTTGCCTGCTGTGTCAGAGAAACAGTTCTGTTCAGAAAGGGGCCCTTTTGAGCATAAATGACTAATAAACTTGTTGCTCACCTGGAAGTGTTTCATCTCTGAACTTCTTTACTTCTCCACATACAAAAACTAATGTCCTTAGGGATAGCAACAAACCATATAGGAATGAAATCAGCAAATTGTGGCCTCCCCTACTCCCCTCTTGTCTTCTTTTTTCTTCCCTCCCTAAATGGGAAAGTCATTCCTGTTGCTTAGGCTCTCACAGTGGGGCTGTGAGCTCTGTATGTGTTAAGGGAGGGGGCAAATGGTTATATAACTATCCTATTGTCACTGAGCGGGTTGGTGGCAAGCCAATGTAAACCTGGGTCTATCTGACTCCAAAGCCCATGCTTTTGTGATGGTACAACTACAGAAAAAAAGAAAAGGAAATAATCCCTAGCTCCTTCCCCTCCTCTTTTTTTCTTCAAGACAGAGTCTCACTTTGTTGCCCTCAGTAGAGGGCCAGTGCATCACAGCTCACAGCAACCTCAAACTCTTGGGCTCAAGTGATCCCCTTGCCTCAGCCTCCTATGTAGCTGGGACTATAGGCACCAACCACAATGCCCATCAAAGTCTCGCTATTGCTTGAGCTGGTCTTGAACCCGTGAGCTCAGGCAATCAATCTACTTTGCCTCTTCTTTTTTTTCAAAGTTTAGTTCCTCTTGGGTGACCAAACTCCTTCCAAAGGGTCCACAGATGTCCTTTAAAGGAGAATCCCATTAGCTTGGGCAATTTACCTTTATCTTCTTGGAATGCCCTTCCTGCTCAACTGAGCTCTGACACTGGATCCTGCAATGGTCAGAGCTCCTGTCTTTGGCTATTATACTCTGAGCCAAGAAAGAAGGGAAGGAGGTATGACCACACTTCCCAATTTTGAACTCTTGTGATACCATTTTGCTTGCTTAGCCATATAGGTATTAGATTCTCTTTTTTAGTATACATCAGGCTTGGCACCCATAGCACAGTGGTTATGGCGCCAGCCACATACGCCAAGGGTGGTGGGTTCAAACCCAGCCCAGGCCAGCTAAACACTGCAACAAAAATATAGCTGGGCATTGTGGAGAGCACCTGTAGTCCCAGCTACTTGGGAGGCTAAAGCAAAAGAATTGCTTAAGCCCAAGAGTTGGAGGTTGCTGTGAGCTGTGACACCATGCACTCTACTGAGGGCGACATGCTGAGACTCTGTCTCAAAAAAAAAAAAAATTCTCTACACCAGGGGGTCATGAGAAAATACTATTTTCTACTTTAGCTTTTAAGAGTAGAGGAAAAAGATGCACATGGTTGTCCCTTGGCTCTGCTTTTCCATCTGTTTCTCTTTCCCAACTAAGCCTGGAAATTAGACTCTCATAGCCACATAAATAAATCTTTAATGAAAAAAGTACACCATTCAGTATAAATATAATAAATAATCCTCCTCCCCAAACTGCCCCCATGGGGATAAATAATCCCAAAATTTCCCTTCCCATCTAATAAATATTCAACTTTGTCAGCATCATAAGTCAGTCAGTATTGGTAATTTTTCAAATATGTAAGTCCTATTATAGTTAATAGACTAATTAACTAGTTGGCTCACAGGGGTCTGGGGTGGTAGGTTTTATCTTGGCATTGCTAAGCCATGGAAATC
>CAUYPK010084864.1:0-11860 GCA_963574355.1 Loris lydekkerianus | reverse complement strand
CATCTTTTTTAAAGGCTGCATAATATTCCATGGTATACATGTGTTTTCTGTACTCATATTCACTTCTCTGCTCCTTTTCTACCACGATTATTTGGGGAACTCCAGATTCTGCTTATGTAGCGTGCAGAGCGGGTCAGCACTCACCAGCTGCTGCTCTGATCAAGCACAGCCTGCTTAGTCTTCACCAGCACAAAGCCCCATTGAGCAGAATCCTCCCCAGGAGCCCATCAGGGTTGTGAATGGCATCTTTCTTCTTTTTCAATTATGGACCAGTACTGTGCTAGTAGTTTTAATTTCTTTGTGTTACAATAACATGAATAAAACAGATAGAGGCTCAGAAAGAAAATTGAAGACAGCCTGGGGGAGAAATGGCACAGGTGGTGCTCAGCTCTGGTCTCTCTGTCCCAGAATCCTGCCCTATGAGCCACTGAGTATTGCAGAAATTCCTGGCCTTTGCTTATGTACTTGCATGACAGCTCTGAGGACTTCTGCATTTCTTCCAATCTGCTTCACCTGATTTACTGGTTAGTGAACTAGCTGATGGCTGGTTGGCTCTCTCCCTCCAACTTGAAAGCTCTTTATCTGCCTTCCTCACTTTTGGCAACTTTCTTAGTAATACAAACAGCCTCGCTGCCTTTTGAGGCCTGAGGGAATCTTCTGATTCCCCTTCATTGAGGATAGTCATTTCCTGCCCTGAGTTTAAAGTGAAATTTGATCATGAACATTTCCTGTACATCTCTCTGGGAGCAGGAGCTAACGGGTGGTATTGTTCTTAAAAAGCTGTATGTTCACCCCCACCCCTGTGGACTACCAGGGTCACCCCAAGTAGGGATCCTGCTACCTCCTTTGAGAAAAAGCTTTAAGAAAGGAGATGATTTAAACTGGTTCCCAATCAATATTCTCACAAAATAGAGGGAAGAAGAAAGAGTTATGTAAATGGATAGAACCACCCAAAATACTTTGCCCTAGCTGAAAACATGTATGTATTTGGGAATGCCTGACAGTTCATGAAAAATAGATATGTATCGGATATTTTCTTATTTCTAAAAAGACTGAAGAAGAAAACACATTGCATTTAACCTTGGAAAACTAATTATCATTACAAATTTTATGTATTTTAGGATTGTTTCACTCAAAAATTAAGCTAACTTTGAGACGCATTGAAAACAGGGAGAAAAATAACTAATTTTTCATGAGTTAATAAAATAAACAGTCAAGTTGACTAAACTTAAATCCAACCTGATTAATTTCTCTATTTGAAAAAGCATTTTGTTTATCCCAGGAATACAGGATGGTTTAACAACTAAAAAAATAAATGTTTTTCATCGTGTTGTCAGATTAAAAAAAAATCCATATTATCATCTCAAGAGATAACAGAAAAATCATTTGACAAAATTCAACAACCATTCGTGATTGAGAAAAAAAAAAAAACACTCAGAAAACAAGGAATAGAAGGGAACTTCTAATGATAAATCACATCTATAAGAAAACTACAGCTAATATCATGCTCAGTGATAAAAAGTCTAAAAGCTTTGCCCAAATTTTACAAATGCAAAAGAAAATATGAATAGACACATCAATGGCAAATAGGCATATGAAAGTATGTTTGACTTGATTAGACACTAAGGAAATGCAAATTAAAGTCACGAGATACCAAGTTGCACCTTTAAGAAAGGCTAAAATTAAAAAGATGAGCCAGACTGCATGTTGGCAAAGACATTTCCCAATGGGAACTCTCATACACTGTTGGTGGGAATGTAAAATGGTCCAAACACTTTAAAAAATAGTTCATCAGTTTCTTAAATTGTTAAACATACATCTATGATTTAACACACACTCCTCAATATTTAGCCAAGAGAAATAAAAACAGGCCCACACAGAGACCTGTACGAGATAGCTCATAATACATTTACTTGTAATAGCCTCAAGTTGGAAGCAACCCAAATGCCCATAGACAGGGCAATGGGTATACCAGTTGTGGTATATCCATACAATTGAATACTATTCAGCAATGAAAAGGAATGAGATACAGTATTTAAAAAAGCAGCATGGATGAATATCAAAATACTTCTGCTGAATGGAAACATCAAATTCCTCTCCCTTAAAAAAAAAAAAAAGAGTACATACAATGTGTAATGCTAGTTAGACAAAATTCTGGAAAATACAAATTAATTTATAATTACATAAAGCAGATCAGTGGTTGCCTGGATAAGGGGAGGAGGGTCAGAGAAAGTGGAGAGGAAGAGAAAGAGAATTTACAAGGGGGAAAGGGAATTATCTCGACCTTGGTGAAGGTTTCATACATGTCCAAACCTATCAAATTATATATGTTAATGGCAGTATTGCATGTCAATTACACTTCAAGCTGGTATGCAAAAACCTTTTAATGATTTTAATTTATTCAACTGAGGAAAATCTGAATTATTTCCACAACCTATATTTTAGAATCAAAAAGTTAATTATCTTTTAGACCAGACTGGTGGCTCATGTCTGTAATCCTAGCACACTGGGGGACTGAGGTGAGAGGATTGCTTTTGCTCAGGAGTTTGAGACCTGACCAAGAGTGAGACTCCCCCGTCTCTGCTAAAAATAGAAAAATTAGCTGGGAAGTGTGGCCTGCGCCTGTAGGCCCAGCTACTTGGGAGGCTGAGGCAGGAGGATCACTTGAGCCCAGGAGTTTGAGGTTGCTGTGAACTATGATGCTACAGCACTCTAGCTTGGACAAAAGAATGAGACTGTGTCTCAAAAAAATTTTTTTTTAGTTATTTCCTTGAAACTGCTTTAAGCAGTCTTTTATAAGAATATGATACATTTTATTGGTATGATTGAAAAAGTAAACTGTACAGTAAGAACTTGGAAAGGCAAATCTGTATCACCAGAGATCTGATACAATTCTGTATCACCCGGTGCTACCAGAGTTCTGTAGGCAAAGTGTGCAAACGCCTTGTCTTTAGATTTAAACATTCCAGACAGGTTGGAATCTTAAAGAAAGGCCCAGGTAGGAGAACATGGGACTGGTATTTTGGATTATTAGAGTGGAAGAAATATAGGCACCAGGCTGACAATAAAATGTGCCTTGGCAGAATTTGCTCCGAGTGTTCTTGGGTTGACTACATGCCTCACCCCCTCCCACCTGCACAGAGTGAGGAGAGGAGTGCTGTCCCACCACGTGGGTGCGTCTGGGCTCTTTCTAACTTGTGGGAAGGCAACCACAAAGTCCCGGCCTACGAATGAAAAGGCTGTAACACATAAATCCCTGGTGTGCTCCATCCCCTGATAAGCTGAGAAGAGCAAAGCAAAGGGGACCCAGGTGAATTATTTTTGTGTTTCTGCCAATTTTAATAAAAGTTTCAATGAGCTTGTGGAACTGGGAATGGTGTCATGGAAAGGGCACTACCTTTCCTCTTCTCTTCCACCACTGCTGCAGTAACCAGCAGCCATGACCAAGAGCAAATTACTCCAGTTCCAACCAGGTATACACAATAGGGCTCTCCACACCAGAAATGCCAGGTTAGTGACCAAGACGACATTGCTGGGGAATGTGCCACCAGGTGGGAGATGGCACCATTGAATAATGACTGCCTGCTAGAGAGAGGCACTGTGAGGTCCAGCCACGAAGGACTCGAATGTCACATTGGGATGGGACAGTTAACAGCAGCCACTGTGGAGCATTCCGCTAACATCATAAAAGTGGGAGTCGTCTAGACATTTAGGAGAGAAAGGTAAGGAAATGCGAGTCTTTCTTTATCATCCACTGAGGATTTGCTTTTATCCATCTAAGTTATCTTATGGGAGGCATTTTCAAGAATCTGATGTGTGATAAAATTTTAGAAATAAATATAATAGTTTACTGTGCTACTGTACAGTAGAATGTCCAGGAATGATGGAAATATTCTAACACGTTAGGCCACTAGTCACATGTCACCACAGAACCCTTGAAATGTGGCTTATGCAACTAAGTTACTGAGTTTTCAATGTCAGTTAATTTTGACTGATTTTAATTTGGAGTTGAATAGTGATGTGCAGCCAATGGCTTCGGTTATAAACAGTTTTAACCTGTCCAGAAACAGTCTGCATTTTAGATGGTGGCATATAATACAGCTTTGCATGAGTGAAAATTAAGGAACTACATTAAATTGCTACAAGAAAGCACCGATTCTTTTGTATTCTGTATGTGGCACAATTTTTTCTTATTTACAGCATAGATCTTTCTTTTCTTTTTAAAAAGAAAACACATTAATTTTATCAGGTTAAAGATTCCTTTCTGTCAAGTTCTATACGGTTACCCAGAATGTTAGAGTGGATATATGTTATTTTGCTACTCAAACTCTTCCTGGAACAGAACAATGTTTTGATCCTTTTTTTTTTTTTTTTTTTTTTTTGACACTACACAAACCCTATCCCCCACCCCCATCCCTCCCCCCTCTCACAAACATGGTGGAGGGGAGGCGGGAAGGGTTTGTTTAGGAAATTTCTCATCATCCAATCAGAACCAATAAAGCAAAAGGAGATTTTTTTTGGGGGGGGGGTTATTGATAGTCGGGAGAAAGATGCAGGTACGTCGCCAGACTGCTGAGAAGTGAGCAGGATTTGAACCTACAGAACCATGCAGGGCAGAGACAGTCACCCACGTAAAGGTAGTTGGAACCAAGAGATGGATAAAAACTGAGTCTAAGTCTGTCTTGGTCTGTTGTGTGGCTATAAAGGAATACCTGAGGCCGGGAGATTTAAAAAAGAAAAGAGGTTTATTTGGCTCACAGTAGTGCAGGCTGTATAAGAAGCACAGCACCAGCATCTGCCTCTGGGGAGGGCCTCATATAAACTACCCAGTCTGGGGGCTCCGGTTACAGTGACACCAAACAGACTACAACGTCATCGTCATGGAGGACACTGATGTGCTGATGTCACAGAGCTCAATGGACTTTTTGTGATTCTTTTTTGTTGTTGTAGTTTTGGGCTGGGGCTGGGTTTGAACCCAACACCTCCAGCATGTGGGGCTGGCGCCCTACTCCTTGAGCCACAGGCACCACCCTCACTGGACTTTTTGGGTAGAGACTCACATCTGTTTCAGGAGAGCCCTGAGTTCAGAGCCATAGCTTATCTACCTTCTATCGTCACACCATTAGCCCTAACCCTATGACATAGTTAATGCTGTTAAGTCAAACAAACCCCATAAACATTTAGACTTTTGAAAGCCTCTAAACATTCCCATTTCTCCTCCTCTGCCACCTCCACCTTCTCCTCTTCTTCCTCCCCCTTCTTCATCATTTTGCCAAATAAAAATTCTCTAATCATTAACTTCAATAAATAAGCAACTCATCTATAAGGGGCGAAGATTCTAAAATTTAAATCACTTTGGGTTTTCCAGCAGCTGTTAGAACAAATGTGGAAAAAGATAACCGAGCCTGTGTTAGTCCATTTCACATGGTAGCTGCCTGGTTAATGTTTGTTGAATTAAGCAATTATTCAAATCAACAAATATTTACTAAGCGAAGCGCCAAGAAGAAAAGGTCTCTGTCCTCAAGGAGCAATGACCTTGTTGAAGAGGCACAAATACCTCAACATTCTTTAAGAGTCAACAATACAAGTGTTCAGGATGATAATAAAGGAGTCAGTGTGGGTTTCATTGCCAGTTATGAAGAATTTCTGGTTAGAAACCAGTTCTTCAAGCAGAAATGATTCAGTAAATGGTTTAGTAGGGGATGATTTGGGTCTGATCTTAAAGGTAGGGAAACAGGTTGCTGTGAAGTCCTAGGAATGAGGAAAACATAGGTTTCCTGTCTAAGACACCATTTTTCTATTACAGATAGTACAAAAAGGCATTTGTGGTGAAGTTGCTTATGTCAGAGCCACCAGTGGTCTGTCATTACTGATCTCAGAGGAGCAAAATGTCCCTCTTTAGGACTTTGGAAATCAAAATTGTTAAACATTATCTAAAATTTAAGTTTTAAAAATCAGATAATTGCTTTTTAAAATTTTCTTTAACTACTTTAGTAAAGTAAGTTCTTCAGAAATATTATTTGGAAAATTAATTATCCCTTCCTGGAGTTTTGTCTGTGAGTTCAAATTTAAAATTTAGTTGCAGTCTCTGTTTATTATGTAAATAATTAACAAGTTAGGCCCAGCATGATGGCTCACACCTGAAATCCTAGCACTCTGGGAGGCCAAGGCAGGTGGATTGCTTGAACCCACGAATTCAAGACCAGCCTGAGCAAGAGCAAGACTTCCATCTCTAAAATAGCTGGGCATTGTGGTGGATGCTTGTAGTCCCAGCTACTTGAGAGGTTGAGACAAGAGGATCACTTGAGCCCAAGAGTTGGAGGGTGCTGTGAGCTATGACGCTGTGAGCTTTGACACTGAACGTGACAAAGTAAGACTCGGTCTCAAAAAGAGAAAAAAAAAATTAACAAGTTAATTTATTCCTCATGAATATGAGAGCTCATAGTAATTTTCAATATGTATTGAAAAGCAATTCCAAATGTCTTCTTCCTGGCTATCATAAGCCCACTTTATATTTTTTTTCAACTTTCAAGTTTTTAATTGAGATTCTGTATCGTGTGGGGAATACTTTGTTTCTCTCTCTTTCATTCTTGGCATATCAATTTTATAGGTCATTCCTCTCATCTCAGTAACTTGAGGTCTAGTTTGATTTCTGAAGTCTGCAAAGAAATGCGCTATCAGACAGTTCCACCAGAACTTTGACCCTAAGTTTCCTGCATTTGTGCGTGTGTATGGGCAGTCAAACAAAAAATACATGTTCATCTTGCTCTCAAAATAGATTGCCTGTTATTAATTTTATTTTATTGTTTTTATTTTAAAATATTAAGGGGGTACAAGTATTCTTATTACACGGATACCTTGTACTATATACAAAGCTTAAGTCAAGGCTTTTGGTATACCTGCAACCAGAATAGTGTTTATTAAACCCAACACATAAGCTTTTGTCCCACTCTCCCCTCCCAGCCTCACCCTTTCTCGGTTTCTCGTGCCCTTTATATCATTTTGTGCTTGTGCATACCCATTGTTTAGCTCCCACTTATTAGTAAGAACACATGGTATCTGGTTTCCTTTCCTGAGATACTTCACTTGGGATAATGGTCTCCAGTTCCATCCGAGTTACTGCCAGTGATGCTATTTCATTCCTTTTTATAGCTGATAGTACACACACACCATGGAGTACTATTAGCTGTAAAAAAGAATGAAGTAATTCATCACAAATCCATGCACACATGCATACCACATTTTCTTTATCCATTCATGAATTAATGGGCACTTACATTGATTTCACATTTTTGCAATTGTGAATTATTCTGCAGGTGTCTTTTTGTTGTTGTTGTTGTTGTTGTTGTTGTTGTTGTTGTAGTAGTAGAGACAGAGTCTCACTCTATTGCCCTCAGTAGAGTGCCATGGCGTCACAGCTCACAGCAACCTCCAACTCCTGGGCTTAGGCCATTCTCTTGCCTCAGCCTCCTGAGTAGCTGTGACCACAGGCACCCACCACAACACCCGGCTACTTTTTTGTTGCAGTTTGGCTGGGACCAGGTTTGAACCCGCCACCCTCGGTATATGGGGCCGGCGCCCTACCCACTGAGCCAGAGGTGCCGCCCTCTGCAGGTATCTTTTTTATAGAATGACTTCCTTTCCTTTGGATGTAGTAATAGGATTGCTGCATCAAATGGTAAGTGCACATTTATTTCTTGGAGGAATTTTCATACTGTTTTCCATAGAGGTTGTATGAATTTGCAGTCCCACCAACAGTGTATAAATGTTTCTTTCTCACTGCATCCACACAAGTATACATTGGTTTTTGAGTTTTTAATAATGTCCATTCTGGTAGGGGTAAGGTGTTATCTCATTCTAGTTTTAATTTGCATTTCCCTGATGATTACCTTTGTCTATCTTCTTTCGGAAAACTTATGTTTATGTCTTTTGCCCACTTTTTTATAAGGTTCTTTTTTTTTTTTCTTGCAGATTTGCTAGAGCTCTTTATAGATTCTGGATGATCTTTGTTGAAGATATAGTTTGCAAATATTTTCTCACATTATGTAAGTTGTCTGTTTGCTTTGTTGATTATTTCCTTTGCTGTTCAGAAGCTTTTTGACGAGTCTTATTTATTTATTTTTATTTATTTATTTATTTTTGTTGCTGTGTTTGCTGTTAGGGTCTGAATCATAAATTCTTTGATGTATAGAAGAGTTTTTCCTACATTTCCTTATAGAATTTGTATGTCTCGTGGCTTACAGTTAAGTCTTTAATCCATCTTGAATTAATTTTTGTGTATATAAGAGATAGGGGTCCTGTTTCATTCTTGTGCATGTGGCTATCCTTTTTTCCCAACACCATTTACTGGATAAAGCTTCTTTTCCCTAGTATATGTTCTTGTCTGCTTTGTGGAAGATCACTTGGTGATCACCTGGTTTTAAAACACACACTTTTCTTTCTAAGAATAAGGCCGGGATAAAACCTTTCCATTTGCCAAGAGAGTCTAAAGAAAAGAAAAGGTAAAGAAAAAATCATTATTTGGGGAGAATTTGTTATCTTCCTTCCAAATAGCACTAAAGGCACGTGTCACAGAGACATGCTAAGAATAAAAAAGTCTTTTTTTCCCCTTTTCTGTTTAATATGGCTGTGTGAGGCAGCTGCAAATCTTCATTTTCATGGAAACAATCCCAGACCCTTGTTCACCCCAAAGATTTTTTTCTTCCAAGTAATAACAAGAACTTTTTTTCCGAATTTCGTAGGATTGTACAGTTTTGAAACTTAGAGAGCATGTAGTCTACTTTATAATGAGTAGTCAAAGGTAATGCAGGAAAATAGTGGGGAAAATCTCCTATCCTGTACTCAGCTACAAATCTGACAACATTAAGCTGTTCTAAAAGATCTGCTGGGTTTAGGTCTCTGTGTCGTGACACTGGCAGTTCCCCTCACCTGGAATGACCAGCTCCTTTCTCACCAGGAACGTGCTTGCTACTCCTTCAAGACGCGATTCAAAGATTACCCCTTGTAGGGAGCCTTTCCTGGTCTCTGAGGCCAGCGCTATCGTGTAACCCTGTGTTCTCCGAGTGTACTTGGTTGATACCTCTATCTTGGCACATATCAGTTATTTGCCTTGCACAGTACTTGCTACTTAAATGGACATTGATCACTACTGATAACTGAATGCCCGAAACGTCCCTGCAGCACTCCACGCCTTTAGTAGATTGGAAGTACATTCTCAGATCGAATTCTTACCTAAATTGAAATCATTACTTTAATAATTCTGAGTCCCACACCTTTTGGAAGATAAACTAAATTAGCATGATTGCTTGTTTTCAAGGCTTCTTTAACATGTTCATTGAATAAATCATTCACCACAGCCTACTATTCATTAAATCCAACAGATGTAAAGCCATTCAGACGTTACCTTAAAAAATTTTAATCATGAGACGCAGCAAGTTTAGAATAAAATAAAACTAGAATGATTATTTTTGCTTTTTGTAAGAAATTCCTTTGTCTTTTATTAACTAGCTAGGATTAGGCATCTTAATTGGATTCTTCCTTTTCTTTCTTTCTTTCTTTTTTTTTTTTTTTTTGCAGTTTTTGGCCAGGGCCAGATTTGAACCTGCCACCCCCCAGCATAGGGGGCCAGCACCCTACTCCTTGAGCCACAGGTGCCACCCTGATTCTTCCTTTTCTTAAATCTCTTATCCTCATGTTTGGCCCTGAGGAGTATACACTCTCCTACCAAGTAGTAGAAAGTACAAGATATCCACATTTTTCTAAACTTAATTTTTTTTTTTAATCATCTTAATCTTTATCTTCTATTTCAGTGGTAAAATGGAAGTTATTACTCTGGGAACCCTGGCTGCATTCGTGATGAATCATTTCTGCTGTGACATGAGGGCCGGCCCTGGGATCCTGGGTGTACTCTCCACGTCCATCCTTGGTTTTACATGTTTATTTAAAATGAGCCAGGCTGCTGCTAGGGCTCGGCCCCTATGGAAAGGCTACTAACCTGTCAGAGCGAGGAGCTCATTAGAAGTGTTAAATATTTTGGATAAAAATCAAAGCCTACATAAAACTTGGTGTAAGCAAACTGTAAGCACACTGGAAGCCAAAAATAAATGCAGTGTATTGGCAAAGGCTCAGAAGTTAGTCTTTGAAACTTCTGTTATAAGTTTCAAGCTTTCCCTATAAACTGAAAATACTAGTATTTGCAGTTCTTTGTAGTACTAAGTAGTTGCTTCCTGGAGAAAAACACAGAAATTCTAAATATTTTTTGCCTCTTTTTTTTTTTTTTTTCAGTTTTGACCAGGGCTGTGTTTGAACCTGGCACCTTTGGTATATGTATGGGGTCGGCACCCTACTCCTTTGAGCCACAGGTACCTTCCCTTCTTCTTCTTCTTCTTCTTCTTTTTTTTTTTTAACTCCATTAAGCCACTTCTTGTAGTCAGTTTTCAGATATACAGAAAAGAGTCTTTTAAAATTTACTGTATAATTAATTTCCTATGGAGAGCGTTATTAGAAATAAAATCATGTCTCCCCATATATACTATTGCCATACTATTCTTTTTTTTGTCCTGACATACAAAAAGATGATGGTATTTGTATATCTATCTCTGGACAGTAGAATGTTCTGCTCATTTCCTTATTTTTTTCTATCTATCTATTTTTTTCTATCTATCTATCCATCTATCACACATATATTATGTCTAATACATGTATATGGTACATACATGTTATATACACATGCATATATACTATAGACACACACACATATCTATGTACAAGTATATATGAAAAGACAGAGAGAGAGTTCTATAAAAATTACATTTTAAGCAAATTACCAGACATATCCTATGGCCAACAGGAGGCCTATGAGAAAAGTCATCTAATGGTGATACATGAAGTATTTTTCTCTTTCCCCATCCCAATTATACCTACACATAACATTTCCCTTGAAAGCAAAGCGAAGACACACTGGGAAAAGATGTTCACCCACATATGTCCTGAGTAGGGCAGGAACTCTGAATAATCTTAGGAGAGCCTTTCTTGCAACCACACCAGGCCAGTTTGGTGGATTCCAGATATTTATGAGTTTATTATAAACTTTAAATTTTTTTTTTTTAATGCTTCAACTTCAGTCACCTTTATTATGGTTTGCTTGTTATGGTTGTTCAGAGTTTTAGTAATCCCTCAATTTAGACATTTTTATTTTACATACTGGGTTTTGTTTAAGTTTACCCACAGTTATGATTTTTTGAAAATTCACATTTTACTTAATATCAACACTATTTCTTTTTTTAAATTGTTTTTTATTAAATCATAACTTTGTACATTGATACATTTATGGGGTTCAATATACAATGGGGTTCAATATACAATATACAATGTGAAATGCTTACATTGAACTAAGTAACACATCCATCACAATTATACTCATTTCTTAATAGTTTTGAAATGTACCATTGCATCACGCACATTAGGTGAGGTCCCCCCAAATACCCGCCCTTCTCCCATATCCCCCCTCCCTTCCCCTCCCCTCTCTCTCCTCTTCCCTCCTACTTTCTGGACTACAGTTATATTTTCCATTCATATGAGTGTGTAGGTGGTTATATATTGATTTCATAGTAGTATTGAATACACTGGATACTTTTTTCCCCATTCATGAGATACTTTACTAAGAAGAATATGTTGCAGCTCCATCCAGGAAAAAAGAAAAGATGTGAAGTCTCCTTTGTTTTTTTTTTTTTTTTTAATTGTTGGGGATTCATTGAGGGTACAATAAACCAGATTACACTGATTGCATTTGTTAGGCAAAATCCTTCTTTTTTGTGGCTGCATAGTATTCCATGGTGTACATATACCACATTTTGTTAAT
>CAUYPK010084858.1:0-10077 GCA_963574355.1 Loris lydekkerianus | reverse complement strand
TTGATGAAATTAGAGATTTTACATTTTTTTTTCCTGGTTAGGTTGGCCAAAGGTTCATCTATTTTATTGATCTTTTTAAAAACCAACTTTTGGATTTATTGATCTGTTGTATAATTCTTTAGTTTTCAATTTCATTTAATTTTGCTCTGATTTTGGTTATTTCTTTTCTTCTGCTGGATTTGGGGTTGAAATGTTCTTCCTTCTCCCGTTGCTTGAGATGTCCCATTAAGTTATTAACTTCCTCTCTTTCCATTTTCTTGAGGAAGGCATGCAGTGCTATAAATTTCCCTGTTAGGACTGACTTTGCAGTATCCCAGAGGTTCTGATAATTCATGTTTTCATTGTTGTTTTGTTCCAAAAATTTGATGATTTCCTTCTTAATCTTGTCTGTAACTCATCTATCCTTCAGCATGAGGTTATTTAACTTCCATGTTCTTGTATGGGTATGCAGATTCCTGCTGTTATTGAGTTCAACTTTTATTCCATGATGGTCTGAGAAAGATGTAAAAAATAATTTCTATTTTTAAAAATTTGCTGAGGTTAGATTTGTGGCCCAGGATGTGATGGATTTTGAAGTATGTTCCATGGGGTAATGAGAAGAATGTGTATTCAGTTTTGTTGGGATGAAATGTTCTGTGGATGTCTGTTAAGTCCAGATGTTGAATGGTTAATTTTAAATCTAAGATTTCTTTGCTTAGCTTCTCTTTGGAGGATCTATCGAGCACTGCTAAAGGGTTGTTAAAATCTCCAGCTACTATGGAACTGGAGGAAATCAAGTTGCTCATGTCTGTTAGAGTTTCTCTTATAAATTGAGGTACATTCTGGTCGGCTGCATAAATATTAATAATTTAAATCTCATCATATTGAGTATTACCTTTAACAAAAATGAAATGTCCATCCTTATTCTTCCTTGTTTTGGTTGGTTTAAAGCCTATTGCATCTGTGAATAGGATTGCAAGACCTGCTTTTTTCTGCTTTCCATTTGCCTGGAGTATAGATGCCCATTTCTTCACCTTGAGTCTATATTTGTCTTTTAATATAAGATGCAATTCTTGGCTACAGCAGATATCTGGCTTGAGGTTTTGTATCCAGTCAGCCAACTTGTGCCTCTTTAGAGGACAATTTAAACCATTGACATTAATTGAGAATATTGATAAGCCTTTTGAGAATCCGGTGGACATTTTTAATCCTTTTGCGACTGTGAAAGTTGGAATTTGATCAAAATTTTCTGGGTGTGTTTACTTTTGTGGTGGAGGATTATGCTAGTCTTTATGGAGGATAGTTCTGAGAATATTCTGGAGAGCTGATTTGGTTGTGGCGAATTTCTTCAACATGTGAATGTCATTGAAGTATTTAATTTCTCCATCATAAATGAAACTCATAAATTGTTTAACTTGGTACAGGATCCTGGGTTGAAAGTTATTTTGTTTTAGGAGATTAAAAGTCAATGACCATCGTCTTCTAGCTTGAAAGGTTTCAATAGAGAGATCTGCAGTTATTCTAGTATTCTTCCCCTTGTAGGTAATGGTTTTCTTTCATCTGCCTGCTTGCAGAATTTTCTCCTTCATATTAACTTTGAAATTGATTATGATTATGATGTGCCTGGGGGATGTCTTATTCGGGTTGCATCGTGCTGGAGTTTTGAAACTTTCAGCTATCTGAAATTTAGAATCTTTTGGGATTTCTGGAAAGTTCTCTTTCATAATCTCATGGAGAAGAGACTCTGTGTCTTATGAAGCTACTTCATTGTTTTTGGGGATCCCTATAAGACAAACATTGGTTTCCTTAGAATTATCCGAGAGCTCTCGGAGAGAGTGATCTGTTTTTGCCCTCCATTTCTCTTCCTCTCTCAGAGTCTGGGAGCATTCAAAAGCTTTGTGTTCAATATCAGAAATCCTTTCTTCTGCTTGCTCCATTCTGTTACTGAGAGATTCTGCCATGTTTCTCAGATCTTTGAGGGCTGCAACTTCTTGTCTCAATATGTCAAAATCTTTGCTCATTTGGTCTTTGAATTCGTTCAATGCTTGAGATATCTTTTGGGTTACTGCTTGGAATTCTAATTTGATCTTATTTGCTATCCAGATTCTGAATTCGATTTCTGACATCTCAGCTATTTGTTTGTGAATGGGATCTTGTGCTGTGTCTGCCCCATTGTTCTTTGGGGGAGTTGATCTACTCTGATTAGTCATATTGCCAGAGTTTTTCCTTTGATTTCATCTCATGATTGTTTTTCACCATGGCCGTCCTCAGAGTTGGGGTGGTATCTCTTGGAGATTAGATGTGGGAGGGATCACTCTATTGTTGCTGGATCTTTGTAGGGAGTGACCCTGTGTAGCTCCTCTGGGGCTGCCCCAGCCAGGGAGTTCTGGTTGTGGGAGCAGCTCCGGAGTGTGACACCCCCAGATCCAGTAACAGGGCGGTGGTAGTGCACACAGTTCTGGGAGTGCCTGGTGCTCAGTGACATTGACACAGAGGGCCCAAGGCTCCAGCAAGCTCTGGCCAGGAGAAGGGCTCCGTGCAGAGGCAGGGAGGGCTCCAGAGGGCATGCAGCTACCAGAGTCCTTGGCCAGATGAGCAGGTGGGTGTGGAAGCAGGTTGGGTACAGGAGGGAGGACTCCGGGTTGCCCGGCTCCTGGAGTTCCAGGCAGGGTGTGGGGAGGCCTGGCAGAGGGTGGGGGTAAAGGTCCCAGAGTAGCTCTTACCAGGGTCGGGCAGGTGCAGCTCTTAAAGAGGGGAGGGTACCAAGTGCAGGTCCGGCGCATCTCTTCCTGAGTTCTGGGAGGGTCCCTGCACAGCTCTTCCAGAGGTCTCTGAGAGTATTCTTAAATACAGGTTTCTATTAACTGTAAAAATCTTACCATCTGGACTGAATCCTGGCCATGAGTCCCTTCCATTTTTTTGACTTGAGCTCAATGAAATTGCTGTCACCTTCCCCCCACCTCCTAAGGTTCTGTGAACACAAATTATGACATACAAACTCCAGGATGAACTTCGAATATTAATATTTGGTTTTCTTTCTGAAAGTTACTTCTGCTTGTTGGGTAGTGCTGGCCTGGCTCCGGAGCCATCTCCTCCGGATGCAACGTCCTGACCACGGCCAGGCTCCTGACCAATGTGTGGCACTTTCATGTGGAAGCATTGCCACTGTCACCACCACCTGGGGCTTGTCCCACCTTCCAGAGCTGCCAGCTCAAACCCCAGCTTTCCATTCCGCCTGGAGTGGGGGATACGTGCCCTTTTGGCCCCCAGCTTTTGTCCTTGTGGCTAAGGAGAGAGAGTAGGAATGACCAAGTTGGGACTGGAGACTGTTCCATAGTTGGAACAGATATTGAGCAGCTAGCCCCTAGTGACCTCACTCTGAACTGACCTCATTATCCTATAATTACAATCACAAATTTCAACCCGAATGGGTCCTTCTGGAAGGTTTGGGAAGACACTTGCTCATTAAGAAGTTTTTTTTATGTAAGCCCAACCTGTCAGTGACCCCAAAGCCCAAAGCAGGGGCACAGCTGATCCTGGATGCGAGGCCGGCAGACCTGTGAGCTTATTCGCTTACACAAGACGGTGTGTGACCAGACTCAGGTCTCTTCTGCATGCAGCCGGAGGGACCCATCTGGCTCCTCCAGAAGGATTCTCCTTGTGCTTTGTGTGCTTTAGTTCCGCAATAACTATATGTTGACCGTGATTGCTGTTTTGTGATCACCCCTCCTTGTTGGCGAGGCACAAGTATGTGTTCTTTACCACTGAGACTCAAGAACCAGGGAACACCCAATTCCAGATGTGCTCACTCCCCTGAGCTGTGACCTAGTGCACTTTGTTATTTATTTATTTTTTATAGGCCACCAGATGATAGGTTTGGAAAAGCTCATTTTTTCAGTTGGTGCTGTGCACAGGACTAGAAAAGAATTTCTCTAGGCCAAGATTGGGATATAAGAGTATGAGTTTATTTTACATTAGAATGAGCGAAGTGGTGTGGGGGGTGAGACAAGGAGAGAGAAAAGGGCAGAGCAGGGAGATGGCTGGCAGGGAAAGGAAACGAAGGAAGTGAGAAACCCCCAGACCTGGTACATTTCAACTGAAGATGCTTCAAGTTTAACATCTAGACACCTCAGCTAGGGCCCTTGACACTCTAAAGAAACTAACTGACTTACTTTAATTAAAAAGAAATCTAATATGTTCATGAGAATTGCTAACCATCCTCAAGCAGTACAAGAATTAATTACTGGAGGCTGAACTAATTTTTTAACCATTTGTTTAAAACATCACTTTTTATGTTTTGTTTTCCAGAAGGCAAGAAAGCTTTTTTCCTTCTTTTGAGCCATTGATAGCTCAGTAAGTTGGTAAAGTATATTTTGTGAACAATTTGAAATATTTATTCTTTCATCTACTTTATTTATCCAGAATTTAGAAACTGTTCATGAGTATTCTTATTTTATGGCAATATACTTATTTGCAGCTGTTTAATAACAATCTGGTTTTGTTTTATAACAGAACAAAATTAGAGATGCTGGTTGTTTTACCAAGGCTTTGCCTGGGATGGCACATTTTCAGATATATCTAGACTGCTTTGAAGAAGTAGGTTAACTTTATAAGGCCAATAAAAGACCTCTGGAAAAAAACGTACTGACCTGATACCTCATCTTTAATGTTTTCTGATATATTGTAAGTAAAGAATGTCACTTTCTGATGGGTCTAGGAATCTTACAATACTTTGGAACTTGGAGAAAAGAGGAATTTCTATAATTTTTACAGGTGTCTACAGGCAGTTAAATCTTTGACTTGGCTTAAGAAGCTTTTAAGTAACCTGAAATTCCTTGTGAGAAAGAAGTTCCAGCAAAGCCAAAGTGGCATTCCACCTGAGCTAGTTAATTGTCTTTATTCAAAATAAAATGCTTGGTATTTCTATGATAGCAGGTAGTTGCAACTTGGAGTTGGACAGCTGGGTTAAATTCCTGGAGGGACAGGAAGGTAAGTGTGCTATTATCTTCCTATTTATCCTATGTGTAAAATCCAAAGACAGGACTCCAATTTCCTTCAGGAAAACATCACTAAGTTGTAAAACTGTCAAGAGACTTTTGAGTTTTTTGAAAACTTACATACAAATAAAAGGGATAGACAAATCATTTACAATTTCATGATTTTTAAAATAAATTATATAAGAGAAGAAAAGAGAATACCTTTTTTTTTTTTTTCACCAAAGAAAATTCATGTTTTTCATTTGTTTGTTATTGTCTTTATGTCTTTTTTTTATCCTTATTCTGTATAACGTTGGTTTTCAGAAGGGAGCAATTTTACCCCCGAGGAGTCATTTGACAATGACCAGAGATACTTTTGTTGTCATCACTGGGAGTAGGGATGGCTATGGTTATCTAGGCGTATAGAGAGCCTGGGATGCTGCTAAAATATTCTGCAATGCACACAGGACAGCCCCTGCAGCAGAGCCGTGTCCAACCCAAAATATTAACAGTGTGGAGGCTGAGAACCCTGCAGAGCCTGCTCTGTAAGGAGGGTCACCATACAATTCATTATTTGATTGGGGCATTGAGACTTTACATTGGGAATGTAAAGCTGGTATTTTTAATAAATAGCCTAGGACAGTGGATATGCACACACACTCTTATACACAGAGGTCACAAAAAATGTATGTACACTTTAAGAAAGGAAAAAGCTGTACTAAAATTGTAATACTCAAGTCATCTTTGACTTCTGCAATTACAAGAGATACAGGATACAATATACAAGATACCAGTAAACATTGAGTATTACAATTTTAATGTATTTTTTTTTCCTTTCTTAAAATGTATATACATATTTTGGCATCCTCTGTGTATATCATATTATATATATAAATATAGGTATATAGTCATCTTGTCTGTAAGCTCATTGCTAATGAGTTAACTGTCAAGAATTATCCTTACAACACTTATGGCATTTACAGAGTCTCTCTGCGTGTGCTGGCAAACATCTGATAAATGACCTTCTGTGGAGGAAGGAGTGAGACCACCCTGATTTGCAGTGTTTGTGGCTTAGATAGTGTGAATACTCTCAACATGGTCAATTTCAAGCTATCAATATGATGTCACTAAACAGGGAGTGGGAAGAGTTACACATTGGCACACCATTTTATAATATTTTCATCACACAGATACAAAAGATATAAATAACCTTGAGGGCAAAGGAAGTAGTAAACTGCAGTAAAATAATGAGGAAGTGGTGAATTTGTATTACTTATCACCTTCATTTTTAATATGCTTTATTTACTTACAAGTTTATATAAGTTTTAAAAGTGGCTATCTTAACAACTGACTTGCAAATGTTTTGCAAATTTAAGGATAGATAGGCTTTCATAAGATGGTATAGGCTGTCTTAAACCCACTTCTAAAATTTACCTTCTGATATATCTGGAAATAAGAACTCATCTCTCAGTTCTTCGGATACATGAAATAAAGACAAAAAGAGAGGTTTGCTTTTGTTCTTTTTCTTTGGGCACCACAGAAAGCTGTCCAAATCCTCCTATTCTTCCCACACTCCCTGGAAAGAGTCACTAATCCAAATGTTCAGAGCCCAAGGGTTTTTGTTGAACTGTATTCTTTCAGTGAGAAAGGTTACCTCCAAAGCTGGAATTTAGGTTCGATATCTCCTCTGCTGCATCTTGCCTCTCTGTGCCAAGTAGATCTCAACATGACTTAAACCTTGGATCAAGACCTTTAAGTTCTCTTTCACTACAACCAGCATAAGCAGGAGGGTAGCTTACTGTGTCCTCCACGGCAAGCATATAAGAGCTTGCTAGTTTTCAAGATACAGATGGGCTAAAGGCTGGGAGAGCAGATGTCTGTGTAGACCATGATCTAAGTGACATGTTCAATTCAACTCTGACTTTACATGAAGAAACTAGTAATGCCTATGCTAAGATTCAGATGATAGGCCATCAACCTGAATGTGGGCTTAGTCTGCTATTTTAGTGATACTATTTATAGTAGTACCCAGCTATAGGAGCAGTTGGCCTTTTTCAGTCTTCTAGGGCTCCAAATTATAGGAATACCAGTCAGTTAAGAATATAACTTTAAAAGCACTACCCACCCCAGTGGAATATTAGTGGATGTGATAAGAACAGAGGCTTGAACGGGGCCTGTGTGATTGGGCTTGTTCTCCAGAACCAGGCCTTGGAGAACCGCTGGTCAAAGGAGGATGGGACAGACTTGAAGCTGCCCTGGACCCTGCCCATGGCTTACAGCTAAGCCCAGCAATATCTGGATCAGTCCTATATTAGCTGAACTCCAGGTGACTTCACAGATAATGTGAGCAAGAAATGCTTATTATAATAACTACGAAATTTTGAGTGGCTTATTACACAACATTGTTTTGTAATACAAGAGTACAATTGTATACTCTTCTATTCTCTCCTTTCATGCTGGTTAACTCTAGTCTGAATTTCTGTCTTTTACCAGTTTTGTGAAAGTGGCTGGAAGAAGCTACCTAACACTGGACTTGTGATGTTTCCTTTATTGCTACAGTCCCAGGTGACTCACAATCTTCTTTCCAAAGTGGGCAGAAGACAATTTAACCAAATAATTTGCCATCATGTAAGATGGGTCACTAACTTTCCCCCTTGCAGTATGTAATTTCTCATCACCCATTTATTTCTACCAAGCCAATGTCACATTCTAGTTTCGTGACCTGCACAATGCTTTTGGACACCAGTTTTGTGTTGTTTTGAAGTGAATTTGGCTATGAGTAAGAAAGACCCAAATAACAGTGGGTAAAGTGAAATAAGTGTGCATTTCTCTTCCATTTAAAGTTCAGAGGTTGGAAAACAGAACTAATAGTGGCTGTACTGTTTGAAGCTCTCAGGGACCCATTTTGTACTTTGCTGTCCTTCCACCTTCAGGAATGGCATGGAGCCCTTGTCTCATGATCAAGACACAGTCATCACTGGGACACAGAGCATGAACCAGATGGCTTTCAGAGAAGACTGACACGTGACACTTGTGTTTATATCCTGTGGTGGATTAGATTCACTACCTACCTCTCTGACTGGGAGGAGAAGATTTCCTTTCCCATTGCTGTTGGACTTGGCCATGTGACTTTCTTTGGATTCATAGTAGACAGAGATTATTCCTTTTGACTTTAGATTTGACTATATTGTCATACCCAGCAAAGGGACCCCTAAAGGCCCCTAACCGTCTCAGTCTGAGTCCCTGCACATCTCAAACCTCGCCCTTGGGTTAATTCCTCAAACAGGTTTCAAAATAGGACAAGGAAGTTTCCTAAGTTCCCAAGAACTCCTAGCAACAGGTAACAATGGTAGAACCTACCCCAATCCCCTAGCAATGACTGAACAATAATGAAAAAAATTACCTATGCGAAGTTCCCAAGGTACTGAATTCCCTAAGTTTGTCCCTATGCCAGCTACCATGATGTAACCCCCTGAACTGGTGCCAAACCCCCTGACTCGCTGTAACCCCACCCCTGAGCCAACCAGCCACGTCCTGCTTCTGTTTTTGCTTGGTTTGCCATGTAGCACAAAAAAGGTATAAAAAGCAACCTGCTTTTCTCTTTGGGGCCGTTTTCCCATCTGCACAGGTGTAATAAATCACCATCTGATTTATACCTGAAGTGGGATCCGAGTCTTTCTTATAGGTGGCATGAGTACAACAAGATGACTTGCTTTGGCCAATGGAATATTAGTGGGTGTGATAAGAACAGAGGCTTGAACGGGGCCTGTGTGGTTGGGCTTGTTCTCCAGAACCAGGCCTTGGAGAACCGCTGGTCAAAGGAGGATGGAACAGACTTGAAGCCGCCCTGGACCCTGCCCATGGCTTACAGCTAAGCCCAGCGATATCTGGATCAGTCCTATATTAGCTGAACTCCAGGTGACTTCACAGATAATGTAAGCAAGAAATAAATGCTTATTATAATAACTACCAAATTTTGAGTGGCTTATTACACAACATTGTTTTGGCAATCCTACTAGCAGAATTCACCCCAATGATTAGTCCCTATGGAGGGTGTAAAGTGAAATTTTTTTTTCTGCCATATACTCTTAATAAATAATCAGAGGCTACAAAGCGCTACTAAGGGAGAAGAGGATAACGGATATGGGCAACTACTGACAATGTCTATTATAGTTCCTGCCTTTCTAATAAGCATCTATCTTCCTTGTTATTTAGATTTGGAATAGCGCTTACAAAGGATGTTTTATAGGGATAAGGAACGCTGTCTTCCTTGGTATTTTTATGTCCAAGTGTAGAAGCACTTTATTCTCCGATGTTGAACACTGAGACATAGCCACCCTTGGTGTAGTAACTATATTATAGCAGAATCTTTTAATACTAACTAAAATCATTATTATCTGAAATACGCAATTTAACTAATAATATAACTAGTGACATAAAATGTTAAGCTGTGTCTTCATGAGAAGCTGGTCATAAGAACCTGGATATATTTATATGTGAAATCATGTTTGAAATATCTCTTAAACATCTAGTTCCTGAAGTATTCATTTAGTCAAGTGATTTAAGTAGAATCATTGAATTTAACATTGTTTCAGAAGTGACCTATTAAATCTGCCAGCTTAGAGTCAGGATGAGTGCATTGCATATAGAGCAATGACACAAAAGCTGGTATTTGGCTCATGGTGCTGGTTTTATTGTAAGTGTGTATGGAACAACTGAGAGCACAATGAAGTCATTATATGCTTTGATTGGGGCTCTTGATCAAAGCAGAGAGCTGGAGAAATCTAGTTTAGAGCAGGCAACATAAATACGTCTGCACTGCCCAGCTCCTTGCTTTAGTGGAACCCTGTATTATTTGCAATAAACTGTATACTTTCACATTCCATCTTGGACAGACTCCCCTAATGACAATCCTATTTATAAATCGACTGAGAAGAAAAGAGTGAAATGAAAAATGTGGAATTCAAAAGTGCAGTTGGTGTACATATACCACAATTTATTAATCCATTTGTGGGTCAATGGGCACTTGGGCTTCTTCCATAACTTAGCAATTATGAATTGGGCTACAATAAACATTCTGGTACAAATATCTTTGTTATAATGTGATTTTTTTTTTTTTTTT
>CAUYPK010084857.1:0-37793 GCA_963574355.1 Loris lydekkerianus | reverse complement strand
CTGTCTTCTTTAGAGAAGTTTCTCTTTAAGTCCCTTGCCCACCCTGAAATGGGGTCATGTGTTCTTTTCTTGCTAATAAATTTGAGTTCTCTGTGGATTCTGGTTATTAGACCTTTATAGGAGGTATAACCTGCACATATTGTCTCCCCGACTGTGGGCTGTCTGCTTGCTTTACTCAACTAGGTTCTTGGCTGTGCAGAAGCTTGATAGTTTGAACAGGTCCCAATAGTGTATTTTTGATAACTGCTTCAATTGCCCGGGGAGTCTTCCTCATAAAATATTTCCCCAGGCCGATTCCTTCAAGAGTTTTCCCTGCACTTTCTTCAGGTATTTTTATAGTTTCATGTCTTAAGTTTAAATCTTTTATCCATTGAGAGTCTATCTTAGTTAATGGTGAAAGGTGTGGGTCAAGTTTCAGTCTTCTACAGGTTGCCACTCAGTTCACCCAGCACCATTTGTTGAATAGGGAATCTTTTCCCCACTGAGTGTTTTTAATTGGCTTGTCAAAGATCAAATAACGGTAAGTAGCTGGATCCACCTCTTGGTTCTGTATTCTGTTCCAGGCATCTACCTCTCTGCTTTTGTGCCAGTGCCAGGCTGTTTTGGTCACTTCTTGTCCCTGCTGCTGAGCTCCCTGAGATTCCCATGAACTTATAGCTGTTCTTCTCTAAGAATTGTCCTGCTGCTTCTCCTGCCTTTATCTCGGGGGTCCCATTTTCTATGATGTGCTTTGCTGCTGGTAGGCGCCCCTTCTGCCTGGCTGGCTGTCTTCTAATCCTGTGGTCCCTGTCTAGGTTTGGGAAATGCAGTCTGGTGTTGGGGAGATGGAGGCCAATATTGTTGCACATCCCAACAGAGGTGCCCGCTGCCTGGGTTCCTGGCAGGCCCTGGCCTGGAGTCAGAGTCTGGCTTCAGGTGTGACTGTGACGTCAGATGTTACGGTTGTGTGTGGGTGTGTGCGCGCACCTTCTTTGTGCCTTCAGGGGTATTTTCATTTGTCCAGTGGAGCCTCTGTAATGGGGCCCTGCACACTGGATGCCAAATTGAGGTGAACTGTCATCAGCCCTTCAGTGTGAGTTATTTCTTGGCTTTGCCTGCCATTTAAAGAAGAGCTCCTACCTTGAGATCTCTGAAATTCTTTGAGCTTTGAAAACAATTGTCGTTGGATCCCTGATTGGGGAAATGAAAAATTACTAGTGAGGTAGCATTAATCCCCCTTTTCAATGAGCTGGAAACATCGTGAGTGGACTTGTTCATCTGAACTGCAGGGTTTAGAAACATGAGCTTTAATTTCCTTTGTTAGTGCAGGTTTGAGAAATATAATCCCAGCAGCTGCTTGGTTTCTACAACAGGCTGTCCAGCCCGCCATGTGGAGACTGGCTGCAGATGGATGTTAAGCAGACAGTAACAGGCTTGCAGTAACTGTTTATAACCAGGTGGTGGCTGTTGTATAACACAAATAGCACTTCTGATGATTTGGTGCAGTTATACAATTCTGTCCAGCCCATGTAGGTTATAAAAGCTGAAATTCCCTCAGCGTCCCTCATGCCGAGCACCAGGACAATCACAGGGTTGCGGGGACGCCAGCATGGAAGCAGTGGGTGGGGCACTGATTAAAGGACCTTTCTGTGGATAGGGTGAAGGTTCACTCTGAAGGTAAGACCATTTCTTAGTACATAAGCTCTGCTTTGGGGAATGAGTTCTGAGGCTGTACAGATTGATTAGCATCTCTGTGCCTGTGAGCAAGGAGCCTAAGGTTCATGTTTGCCCAGCTGGGTTATCAGAAGATCTCCAAAGAGTTTCTCAGTGCTGTCAGACACTATTTAAATATTAGTACTTGAGCATGAACATTTATTTATGTCCTTCATTAACTGTGTGAGCAAGGGTAACAATAAAAATGATCTGCAGCAATCAAAATGTCTGATTCTGTTTTCTGGATGCTTTTTATTTTTTATTTTATTTATTTTTTTTTGTGATAGAGTCTTACTTTGTCACACCTGGTAGAGTGCCGTGGTGTCATAGCTCACAGCAACCTCAGACTCTTGGCCTAAAGCAATGCTTTTGTCTCAGCCTCCCAAGTACCTGGACAGGCACTGGCCATAATGCCTGGCTATTTTTTTTTTTTTTTTTAGAGACAGAGTCTCGCTTTGTCACCCTTGGTAGAGTGCGGTGGCATCACAGCTCATAGCAACCTCCAACTCCTGGGCTTAGGTGATTCTCTTGTCTCAGCCTCCTGAGTAGCTGGGACTATTGGTGCCCACCGCAACACCTGGCTATTTTTTGTTTGCAGTTTGGCCAGGGCCAGGTTTGAACCCACCATCCTCGGTATATGGGGCTGGTGCCTGCCCACTGAGCCACAGGCACCACCCCAGCCTGGCTATTTTTTTTTTTTTAGAGATGGGACCTTACTCTAGTTCAGCCTGGTCTCAAACTGGTGAGCTTAGGCCATCTGCCCACCTCGACCTCCCAGAGTGCTGGGATTATAGGTGTGAGCCACTATTCCCGGTCCCCCCAGATGCTTTTTAGTTTATTTTTGGAGCCAAGTCGAGTCACAGGACTGCCAAAGCTCCATGTGTTCTTGTATGTTTTCCTTTAGAATTTCAGGTGTTCAATGATAAGTAATACCCACGTGGAAAGGAATATACCTGCAAAAAGTTTTGTGGAGAGCTGGAATCTCTTCTGTAGCTGAGTGTGTGTGTGTGTGTGTGTGTGTGTGTGTGTGTGTATTTAATTCTTTTAAAGTCTTTGGGTTACAAAAATGTCAAGTTCAGATACCAGAGAAAAAGTAAGACATAAGTGATTGCAGTGTTTGTATTTAACAGATATATTTTATATGAACGACATAGGAAGAACAACCTCCTTTTCAGGAAAAAAGTAAAAAATACAGATGTGGATTGTTTAAAGGCTACCACTGAAGGTCAGGGCTTAGCTATTACTTTGATCTCAGTGTACTTGGTGTTAGCCGGGAGAAGAATTGCAGTATGCCAGCCCCGGGTAATTGCAGGGCAGTTTAGGCAAACCCACTCTTCAGCCATGGGGTAATCAGGTCAGGTGAAATTTCAGAGTTTTCTTTTTCTTACCTTGGGAGAGTCTGTAGGGAGGAGACAGAACTCTTGTTAATCTGGACTAGCTAGCGGGCAGGGGTGGGTGGTGGGGACGGGGAGAAAGGGAAAATCACAAAGGAGACTTGCAAGTGAAATGTCTCCCAGGGGATAGGAAGAAAGCAGGTGGTTGAAAGAACTACGCGGCTGTGCTAAGGTGCAGCAAAACTGAGCAGGTAAAATGAGGGAGTTAGGACGTGAGGGAAAGTAGAGTCAGACCCCTCTGTCAAGGTGCAGCAAAACTGAGCAGGTATAATGAGGGAATTAGGACATAAGGGACAGCAGAGCTAGACCTCTCTGTGCAGGTGAGAGAAGGAATTCGGCTTTGGCAGTTGTGGGCCATGAAAAGAGTGAGAACATCCCATTAAGAAATGGTGTGGTCTGAAGAGCAGTTCAGAGAGGGCTGGTGAGTCCATGGAGCCTGAGGTGAGGAAGTGAGGGGCCATTTGAGATGCTTCTGCCAACACCAGTGGCTTCTCTCAGTTGGGGCAGAGGTGGCAACAGTGGCTAGCAAGGGACCAAGGGCTCTGTGGGAGTTTCCTCTTCAGGAGGTGAAAAGGCAGGAGTTACCAACTGTGTTGGGAGGAGAGGATGGAGCAGGGCAGCCCAGGCATAGTGGGGCAGGGCCATCTCTTGGAAGTTACCTTAACCCTACGGTTGTCATTGAGGGGTTGGGGAGCATCCAGTGACAACGGGCATCTGGAGCCCTGGAAGAGGAAAGTGCTTTCTTTCTATTTCCTCACAGCAACTGGGGGCTTTCCTGGGTTTCCTCCAAACTGACCTTCAGACATGATCTCTCAGCTCTTTTCCTTTTATTTTTTATGTATTTTTTTGAGACAGAGTCTCAAGCTGTCTGGGGTAGAGTGCGGTGGCGTCGCAGCTCACAGCAACCTGAAACTCTTAGGCTTAAGTGATTCTGTTGCCTCAACCTCCCAAGTAGCTGGGATTATAGGCACCTGTCTCAATGCCTAGCTATTTTTTTTTTCTTGTTTCAATTGTCATTGTTTAGCTGGCCTGGGCCGGATAAGAACCTGCCAGCCTCTGTGTATGTGGCTGGCACCCTACCCACTGAACTGTGGTTGCCGCCTCAGTTCTTTCCTTGAGAGTCTTGGTCTGTATGTCTGGAAGGCGTGAACGAAGATTGCCACGTCTGCCACTGTTGCCTTGGGCTTTTGTCCAAGGGTAAATCACACTCTCTGTACTTCAGGTTCTCATTGGTGAAATGGAGATACTAACAACCCTTCCTGGAAATTTTTTAGAGGTTGAATGAGATCATGGTCTCTATCTTGGACTTGATAGTCATTTCACTATGTACATGTTATCTTGTTAAAATTCCATACAAAATGAGCTTTTCAATGGCTTTTGTGATAACTGATCAATACATTTTATTTATTTATTTGAGACAGAGTCTTACTGTGTCACCCTCGGTAGAGTGCTGTGATGTCACAGTTCACAGCAACCTCAAACTCTTGGGCTTAAGAGATTCTTTTGCCTCAGCCTCCCAAGTAGCTGGGACTACAGGTGCCTACCACAGCGCCCAGCTAATTTTTGTTATAGTTATCATTGTTGTTTTAGCTGACTTGGGTCGGGTTTGAACCCCCCAGCCTCATTGTATGTGGGACACTGAGCCTGATCAATACATTTTAAATAATGTTTAAGTAAACTTAAGTGTAAAAAGTGTGTTAAATCACATAGTAGCAATGAATTTCTTAAAATCCATCTTGAGTTCTGCTTTGGTTTCCTTAAAAATATGATGTTCATACATGTTTTTCCCTGATGTTCATACTTTAATTCTGGCCTTCAGGATGCACCTTTTGCTGTACTTATCTTTTTCCCCTTTTGTGTTTCAGCCACAAGATTTCTGTGAATGAATCAGGAGGACAGGGATGGGATTAGGCTTTGTGTCTGGGTGCGTATTGGCTAGTGGAATATTTGAATACACACCAGGCACTGTGTCGCTGCCCCCATCCAATTGTGGTGGAGAGCTGGACCAAGAAGCCACATGACATGAAAGCATGGAGGCAGGACAGCCGACCCAGAAGTGCCTCTCAAACTCAGACCTGGGAACTAGAGCTCAGTGTGCTCACTGTGGGGCACCTGAGTCTGGGAGGTGGATAATGCTCAATGTTCAATGCTCCATAACCTACTCAATTTCGGTTAAGGATGATCCTCCCCACATACTCTACTGTTGCAGGAAACAACATCTAGGAGGAATGGCCAGGACAATGAGGCTTAATTAAAAAGGTGATACACTTTTATCCTTTGTGTCTTTTTTTCTTTTTTATTCTGAGACAGAGTGTCACTTTGTCCCCCTTGGAAGAATGCTGTGGCGTCATAGCTCTCAGCAATCTCAAACTCTTGGGCTCAAGGGCATTTTTTTTTTTTTGAGACAGAGCCTCAAGCTGTCACCCTGACAGCAACCTCCAACTCCTGGGCTCAAGTGAGTCTCCTGCCTCCCCCTCCCACAATGCTCGGCTATTTTGTGGTTGCAGCCATCATTGTTGGTTGGTGGGCCAAGCTGGATTCGAACCCGCCAGCTCAGGTGTATGTGGCTGGCGCTTTAGCTGCTTGAGTCAGCTGTAGCTGCCGAGCCTCAGTGCTACAACTTTATACGTATATCAATAAAGTTTGGGGAAGAAGTTTCTGCTGGAAAATCCAGGCACAGTAGGCACTGTAGCATCTGTTACCTACAGCATTAGGTTATAAAAATGAAAATTGGCTATGACTTTGTATTTTAAAGCCCCCACGCAAAGCATCCACTGCTCTGATACTTTATGTATGCAGACTCCATCTCTTCCCTAACTGAGCAGTCAGTGAGTCACCGTCTTGTCATCTGGAGAACATGGTTGGCATTTATCACGGCTTAGACACAAACTGGTGTCAGCAAGATGGCCCGTCTGAGGTCAGATTTAAGAGCTTTCTTAGGATTTGGAGTTGAGATTGGGACAAGAGCTTGTTCTGTAAAAGACTTCTCCGACCGAGTCTTTGGGACAGACGGCAGAGCTTTCTGCAGGCAGGGCCTGTTCTTCCTTGTCGTCATCCTGCCAGTCCTGCTTTTTGTTCAGTGCTCCACAGCCTACTCGCTTTCGGTTAAGGATGATCCTCCCCACATACTCTGCTGTTGCAGGAAAATTTGCCTTGTTTATCCAGAAGTTTTACCTTGGGTCTGGCCCACTGGTGAGGACTTGAGGATCCATTTTTGGAAGATTCCTGATTTGCCCAGTGGTGTTCACTCCAGGGCCCTTCTCCTCCATCTTCAGAGTAGGGTAGTGCCATCAGGGCAGCTTTTGAGCCATGGAAGTTGGGCCTCTAAGACATCATTCCTTCTGGGGTTCTCTACAGATGGAAGCTGGTGATGGAACCTAGGTTCCCTTCCTGAAATCCAGGTTTTATCTAGCTTCTTGATTAAATTTTCTTCCTCCTAAGAGAGCAAGTAAGTCCACAAACTAAGACAGTGAAAGCTCATTTGGCTGCAAAGGAGATTCTGTTGATTTCAGTCATTGGTTTAGTGCTGGGGGGGGAGGGGTGTCATCATAACTAATTATAAAGCAGGGCCACTCTGCTGGGATTCAGAGTGTTCATTTACCTGTCAGTGGACCTGTGGATGCTTCCATTTGGGGCCATAATGGTCATAAAAGCTTTTCTCTGCAAGTATAGTGTGGTCCGGCAATATTTTGTCATCATTGCCATATCATCTTTTTCTTTCTTTTTTCTTTTTTTTTTTTTAAAGAGATAGAGTCTCAATTTCTCACCCACCATAGAATGGCTGTGGCGTCACAGCTCACAGCAACCTCAAACTCTTGAGCTTAGGGGATTATCTTGTATCAGCCTCCCAAGGAGCTGGGACTATAGGCTCCCGCTACAACGCCCGGCTATTTTATTTTTTTTTTAGAGATGAGGTTCTTGCTCTGACTCAGGCTGGTCTTGAACTCATGAGCTCAGGCAAACTACCCACCTCAGCCTCCCAGAGTGTTAGGATTATAGATGTTAGCCACCACGCCTGGCCCAGTGCCATCATCTTGTACCACTTTCTCAGCAAATAACCTGATTTAAATCAGGCCCTTGGAACGTGCCTTTCATGTCACTGTGCAGAGATTTAGTCACACCAGTGACTTTCAGACTCTTTGGCAGACCACAGTGCATAGCATTTTTCCTTGACACTCTGGGTTACCCTGAGGTGTGCTCTGAAGTTTGCACAGTGGCTCATACCTATAATCTCAGCATTTTAGGAGGCCAAGGGTAGAGAATTGCTTGAGGCTAGGAGTTTGAGACCAGCCTAAGCAACATAGTGAAGTTCTGTCTCTACAAATAAAAGAAAAATATGCCAGGCATGGTGGAACACACCTGTAGTTCCAGCGACTTGGGAGGCTGAGGCAGGAGGAGAACCCAGGAGTTAGAGGCCACAGTGTACTATGATGATGCCATGGCACTTTAGCCCAGGCATATATGGAGACCCCGTCTTAAAAACAATTCTAGTTGAGATTGATTAAGTTAATTTCATGACTCTCTAGTGTAGTGGTTCTGAACCTTCCTAATGCCACGACCCTTTAATACAGTTCCTGTGGGTTGTGACCCACAGGTTGAGAACCGCTGCTCTAGTAGATACCAACTTGAGTTTGAAAAATAAGAGCAAAATTTCTTGAAGGGTTTTGGGGAAGACTGTAAGATGATTTTTTTCAGTCACATCTGTTAACATAGTTGTCATCACAAAAATTAAATAATTACCATTTTTAACAAGTTTATTCATTACTGCTTAGAGCTTTTAATGCAATAATTAGAGCTAGGATCAGCAACAGAACTACCAACTCCTTAAAGCAGAACTTTGTATCAGGTAACTAGTTAAGCCATTTCATTCAAAGGGAGTTGGTCATATACAAGTTGAGGATATTTGTTCTGACAATCTTTTTGACATGGATTAAAAGGGTTTGGGTCAAATGTCAGCATTTTGCAGAATGGAGCAGCCACATTTGAAATATAATCCCCTAATGATAGGATTTAAGCTGTGCATTGGCTTTTAAAATATGCTTTATCATTGAAGCTGGCAGCCTCTGAAAGTTTGTGTTTATATAGTGGTAAGGACCAAAGTACTAGTCTGCAGGTGGAGGTTTTGAGTGTCTTTATGGCAAAGTCTTCCTTCTTAGTCATACTTTCCCCTGTCTAGATAGGCTTAGACCAGGGGAGATTTGTTCCAGCCTGGGTTGCCCATCCTTGACATGTAGGTGATGTGAGGACCACCAGCATGAGAACATTTGTGTATTTGTTCCTAGGCCCCAACACAGGTCTTTGGAATCAGGATTTGAAGAGGGGACATTTTTTAAGTTGGTGGTATTACAGGAGTTTTTAATTATTTTATTCCTTCTAACATTATTGAGGTGGAGTTTACATGTGGTAAGTGGGTATGCATTCACACAGGGGCACCAGAATCAAAATGTAGCACATGTCTGCTACTCCCAAGGCTCCCTGCCTCTGCTCAGGAGCCCCTCACTCCCTGCCTTCCTCTGTTCCTGCCTTATTTCTACTGTCTGCTTCCTACCACTGAAGATAATTTTTACCTTTTGAGAATCAGACAAGCAACTCTTGAGTCTGGTGTCTTACATTCAGTGTGGGGTCTTAGGTTCATCCATGTTGTTATGGGCATAGTTGCTTCCCTTTTTATTGCTGAGTGGTGTTCCTTGGGATGGATCCACCATGGGGTGTGTGTTCATTCATCTGCAGATAGACCTTTGGATGCTTCCAGTTGTGGTCCATAATGAATATAAAAGCTTTTGTCTACAAGTGTTGTGGAAGAAATCTGCACTTCATATACATTTCCCAAGTGAGTCATAATGCACATAAGGTGTTGATTTTTTTTGATACAGTGTCTTACTCTGTTGCCCCAGGCTAGAGTGCCATGGCATCAGGTTCTCTGACAGCAACCTCAAACTCCTGAGGTCAAATGATCCTCCTGCCTCAGCCTCCATAGTAGCTGGGATTACAGGTGTCTGACTGATACAACACCTGGTTAATTTTTTGGCCTGGAATATATTCAGCCAGGGAGGTCAGCTATAAGCTGAGCACTTACAGAACATCGTTATGTTTTGCTTGTATAAATAGCGTTAGGGCAGCTGGGGGGCGCCTTTGGCTCAGTGGGTAGGGCGCCGGCCCCATGTATTGAGGGTAGTGGGTTCAAACCTGGCCTTGGCCAAACTGCAAACAAAAAATAGCCAGGCATTATGGCAGGCGCCTGTGGTCCCAGCGGCTCTGGAGGCTGAGGCAGGAGAATCGCCTAAGCCCAGGAGTTGGCAGTTGCTATGAGCTGTGACGCCATGGCACTCTACCAAGGGCGATAAAGTGAGACTCTGTCTCTAAATAAATAAATAAATAAATAAAGAAAGAAAGAAAGAAAGAAAGAAAGAAAGAAAGAAAGAAAGGCTAGCCACCACACTGATGTTTGTTTATTAAAAAAAAAAAAAAAATAGGGTAGCACCTGTGGCTCAAAGGAGTAGGGCGCTGGTCCCATATACTGGAGGTGGTGGGTTCAAACCTGGCCCTGGCAAAAAAAAAAAAAAAAAAAAAAAAAAGCGTTAGGGCAGGTTGGAATGGCTGCTGACAGTGTGAATCCTGTTCTGCCTCATAGAGCTGTATATCTTTTGGCAAGTCTGTTCTCTGAAGCTTAATCTCTACCTTTGTACAGTTAATGTGCCAATCAAGTAATACTGTATTTATTTGACAGAAATTTTTTTTTGCCGTTTATTTAAGGAGAAGTCAGTGATGTGACTGGCACCGAAAGATACTTAGCACCTGGAAAACTGCTGTTCTTACTATCATTGTTATCATTATGACCTTTATTTATTTATTTATTTATTTATTTTTTTGGAGACAAACTCTATGTCACCCTTGGTAGAGTGCTGTAGCATCAGAGCTCACAGCAACCTCAAACTCTTGGGCTGAAGCAGTTCTCTTGCCTCAGCCTCCTAAGTAGCTGGGACTACAGGCACCTGCCACAACGCCCTGCTATTGTTTGGTTGCAGTTGTCATTGTTTAGCAGGCCGGGGCCAGGCTCAAACTGGCCAGCTTTGGTGTGTGTGGCCCACGCCCTATTCACTAAGCTATGGGTGCTGAGCCAACATTACAATCTAATTTCTTAGGCCCTCCTCTCCTTTATCATACATCAGGGAAGACAGCAGGTGGACTTATTTCCTCTCTTTCTCCCTCTTGCAGGGGTTAGAGTGAGGGGCAATGAGGGACTGTGGGTTGGTCAGATACCCTGGAAGATTTTGCTGTTTGGTTTAATGCATATTCTAACACAGACCCTAAACTGCACTCTGACCTCACTGCTCCCCTTGTGTCTGTTGGGTTGTGCCCCTGGGCCTTGGCCTTTATATACACAGATTCATCTGTGTGGATGAGCTCTCTGATCTTGGGTCATGCATGGTTTCTGACCTTGTCGTCTTCATCACCCTCCTGTTCTAGGGTATGGAATGCTCTGTCATTCTGGGATTTGGTCCAGCAGTTTCTAAGGCTGTATTTCTGTATTCAAGAGCCTCCTTCTTCTGCCTCCTTCTCCCCTTGTTGCAATCCCTCTGCCCAGGCTCTGTAGCCCTTGCCCTGTAGCTGTTCTCAGAATGTCCCTGCCCTGCACTTGCTTTGTCCTCATCCTCTATTGAGCTTCTTTGGGCCTACTCCAAAGAGTGCTGCTCTGTAAGGTCAGAGAAAGGAGTCTGTGGTTCCCCTGTACAGCTTGTGAGGGTCAGATAAATGGAGGAATATAGTACAGAGTACCTGCTGGAAAGCGTTCTTGTCTGGGCAGAGCTGTCCCCCTTTGTTGCACAGAGTTGGTGGGGAGGAGTTGGCTGCCGTGGTGGATGTGTGTATCTGAACACTGAGGTGAAAGTTCCCCAGGAGGGTAGCTATTGGTCTGCATTAAAAACTCTCATCATTTTCCCTGGGGTTGATATGGGTAAGTGTCAGATTTGAAAGCTCTGTTGACATGCTAATAGCCACAGGGCCAGATGTGGAACAAAGAGCTTATTCTGTGTAGGTTCCTTGGAATACAGCATGTGGCTTTCTAAAAGCCTGCCAATATTTCACTGTCTTCTTCCCTGTTCTATCTTTTTTTTTTTGTTTGTTTTGGTCACCCTCAGTAGAGTACTGTCGCGTCATAGCTTACAGCAGCTTCAAACTCTTGGGCTTAAGCGATTCTCTTGCCTCAGCTTCCCAAGTAGTTGGTACTACAGACACCTGCCACAATGCCCTTGCTCTTGCTCAGGCTGGTCTTGAACCTGTGAGCTCAGGCAATCCACCTGCCTCGGCCTCCCAAGTACTGGGATTGTAGGCATGAGCCGCGGCACCCAGCCCCTATTTTATCTTCTGAAAATATAAGCTCCTGGTGGTCAAGGTTACAGCTTCTTCAGGCAAATTATTTTTAGGTATGCTCCTTTTCAAAGCATTTTTTTCAAATTTTGGGAAGATACTGGGCGTCAGTGGTTAAATTACAGTGTAAGGTTGATAAATTTGACGACATACACATGAAAACAGCTCAGATAGTACAAAATGTCATCCACAAAATTCATGAACAGCTAGATAAAATGTTTGCATCAGATACAACAAAGCATTAAAGGATTAATGTCCTTAAAGCTCTGTAAGCACTATAGAAAAATAGGCAGAAGGCTGAAGGAGATAAAACCAGAAGAGGGGGCTTGCCAACAGACATGGGAGACTCTCAAATCAATGCGCTGCAAGATCCTGAAAAATTATTCACTGACACAGACGTTACATTAGGGGCTATCAAACTTTGAGATGGATAGATTTATTGCTGGTGGGATTAAGGATTTAGAAAGTCTTTTTGGAAGGGAATTTTGTTTTATGTTGTAAGAGCCTTAAAAATCTTCTAATCCTTTAATCTAGTAATTCCTCTTCAGGGGGTCTGTTCCAAGAACCAGAGGTGTGCAGAGGGCTTGGTGCACCACAGCATTTTATAATTGTAATAAATACAGCTCCTGTATGACTGTCAGCAGGGCTGCTTAAACATCCTGTCATTATTTAATAGTATAGTTTTGATGATTATGTTTGAATGTGTAAATGATAGTGTAGGTGGGGGGGAGTGGTCTGGAAGGATGGCCTGGATGTGGCATTTTAGGGTCTGTGTTCTTTCCTGTCACAATGTTGTAAACATCACTTTTTCTTACAGTTTTTGCCATTAAAAATGGGAAGTCTGGTATTAATATAACTACTTTTTCTTTGTAAATATTTTTGTTTGTACCTTTTCAGGTTTTTTTTTTTTTTTTTTTTGCCAAGAAGCTTCAAAATTTTATCTTTAGAATTCAGGCATTTCCCTAGGAAGTATCTTCCCCAGCAATTGAGATGTTCAGTGTGTCTGAAGATTCATGTTTTTTCCTCAGTGTGAGGAATTTTTCCTGCTGTTTCTTTGATGTATTATGCCTGTGGGTTTCCTCCTATACTGATACTGGTTCTTCTGGCTGCAGTGATGGTTTGTGCAATTGTTCCAGTAATTCACAAGTGTGGTTCTCACTTGTGCATCTACCGAGAGATTGATTTTGGCTGTCATGAAGATATGAATTATTTTAAAGGCGCACTCTTTCTTCTTTTCTTTTCTTTTCTTTTCTTTTCTTTTCTTTTCTTTTCTTTTCTTTCTCTCTCCTTTCTTTTCTTTCTCTCTCTTTTCTTTTCTTTTCTTTTCTTTTTTTTTTTTTTGAGACAGTCTCATGATGTTGCCCTCAGGAGTGCTGTGGTGTCACAGCTCACAGCAATCTCCAAATTTTGGGCTTAAGTGATTCTTTTGCCTCAAGCCTCCCAAGTAGCTGGGATTACAGGCGCCTGCACAAGGCCCAGCTAGTTTTTTGTTGTAGTTGTCATTGTTGTTTGGGAAGCCTGGGCTGAATTCAAGCCCGCCAGCTCTGGTGTATGTGGCTGGCGCTCCAGCCGCTTGAGCTACAGGCGCTGAGCCTCTTTTTTTTTTTTTTTTGAAACACAGTATTACTCTGTCTCCCAGGTTAGTTTACCAGGTTAATGGTGTCAGCCTAGCTCACAGGAAGCTCAAAAGCATGGGTTTAAGTACTCCTCCTGCCTTAGTAGCCTCCTTTCAAGTAGCTGGGACTACAGGCATCCATCACAACACATGGCTAACTTTTCTATCTTTAGTGGAGAATAGGGTCTTGTTTCTTGTTCAGGCTGGTTTTGAACTCCAGAGCTCAAGTGATCATCCCAACCTGGGCTGGAATTACAGGTTGTGCCACTGCACCTGTCACAGTCTTTATCCTTGTATTCATTTTGCCCCATTAGGCATTAACTCCACTTGAGTGCTCAGTTTGGTCTGCTTTTTGTTTGTTCACTCCCCTCTGATGCCCACTCACCAACACCCCCCTGCCCCACCACATGGGACCTGGGTGCAAGGTTGGGGCCAATTCTTGTGTGTGGGAGGCTGGGGCAGGGGTCCTTACCTCTGAGCCTTTTGAGATGGAGGTCTTTCTTTCCTTTTCTTTTTTATAAATTTCGTATTAATATGATGGTGCAGTCTTTTGAGATTAAGGTCTTTCTTTTTTTTTTAATTTCATATTAATATGATTAGGTTACATTGTTGACATTTGGTGGGTGAAGTTCAAGTTGTAGTTGAGCCCTTCACCCAGGGGGTGTGCTGTATGCTCTTAGGGGACCTTTCTTACTTGCCAAGTGGTAGTGCTATTCTTTTCCTCTGGTAGTTTTGGTTCATTTTGGTGGGGATTGCAGAGGGAGGTTTTGAACGTGACTTATGTTTTCATATTCCGAGAAATGTCTGCAGTATTTCCATAACCAAAAATAAAATAAACATTATTATACATGTAAACTGTCGCCATCTTTAGAATCAGGGTTAGAGACCCCAGTGCCTTACCTGTGTGTGCATGAATGGTGCTGACCCGTGCTTCTCTGCTATCTCTCTCACCGCCTTCCTCCCTTTCTTGCTCACACTGCTGCCCTACAGCTTCTGTTTCTCGTCTGCATTGGCAGCCTAGGCTTCTGATCTTTCTGTCTTTTTTTATTTATTTATTTTTTTTATTATTAAATCATAGCTGCGTACATTGATATGATCATGGGGTGATCTTTCTGTCTTTATTTCACCTTCTCTGTCCATCCTTCCCTTAGCACAAATCTGATATTTACCTCTTTTGGATCCCCTTAAATCAGTGGTTCTCACCATTCCTAATACTGTGACTCTTTAATACAGTTCCTGTGGGTTGCAACCTACAGGTTGAGAACCGCTGTCTTAGATGCTCCTCTTTTTCCTGCTGAATTGAGTATAACTCCTTTATTGTGGTACCATCCAGGCACTGGTTGGTCCTAGCTTGATGCATCAGCTGCTCTTGTGGAGTCAATTGCTTATTTACCCATTACCTTGTCTCTCGTAGACATCTTGGCACATGGCTGGGGTTTGGTCCCCTCAACTGGATGGACCCGGGCAGTCTGGCAGTGACAGGAAGTTGGCATTGTTAGGCTTACCTGCTGGTGGCATCCTTGGAGGCAGATCAGCAAATTGAGCACTGTGCCTGGAATCCAGGTGAAGGGCACATTCGGAGACAGACAGAATCACTAACGGGCATATTCAAGTCCTTCAGGAAGGCTGATGGTGACACTGAAATATGTATTTAAAGCAAAGGACCAGTCAAGAAAAAGTCTAGTCATAGGAACCCGACCAGCCACACAGAGTAACAGTCATAGTAGGTTGAACAACAGTATCTTTGGCAGGTGAACAAAAGTGTTTGTCTGAACACTCTTGCCTCTTTGCAAACTTTGCCTCTGCTAGGGATTGGGTTTCTTGGATTGTTGTAAAAGATTTAAGTAAGGAGGTAGGAAGAAGGTTAATTATAAGTAACATACACTACAACCATCTCTGTTGGGCTACCAGTAGAGCCTTTGCGATTTTCTTTTTTCTTTTCTTTTTTTTTTTTTTTTTGAGACAGAACCTCAAGCTTTTGCCCTGGGTAGAGTGCTGTGGCATCACAGTTCACAGCAACCTCCAACTCCTGGGCTCAAGCGAGTCTTCTGCCTCCACCTCCCAAGTAGCTGCACTACAGGCACCCGCCACAACTCATGGCTATTTTTTTTGGTTGCAGCTATCATTGTTGTTTGGCAAGCCCAGGCTGGATTTGAACCTGTCAGCTCAGGTGTATGTGGCTGGCACCTTAGCTGCTTGAGCCACAGACGTTGAGCCGACAGAAGGGGAATTTAAAATACAGATGATGAAAACAATGAAGGAAATCGTTAAGCAAGTGGAAAATAACTAAAAGAAAATCCAAAAACAATCAAATAAGAGATGAACCATATGAAGAATATAGAAAGGATATAGCAGAGCTGAAGGAACTGAAGCAGCTAGGTAATTAAGGATGCAATAGAAAGTATCAACAACAGATTAGAGCATACAGAAGAAAGAATTTCAGAGGTAGAGAATAAAGCTCTTGGATTACTCAGATAGTTAAAGAGGCAGAAAAGAAGAAAGCAGAACGTTCACTGACAGAATTATGGGACTCTATGAAGTGTTCAAATGTATGAGTTATAGGTATCCCTGAGGGGGGGAAGAATAATGCCCCAGAGGAATGGAAGCCATTCTAGAGAATATTATAAATGAAAACTTACCAAATATCACCAAAAATTTTGACATATTCCTTTCAGAGGGATATTGGTTCTCTGGTCACCTCAACTCAAATAGAGTTTCTCCAAGGCACGTTGTGATGAAACTATCTAAAGTCAGGACAAAAGAAAAGATTTTGCAAGCTGCCAGGAGTAAGCGCCAACTGACTTCAGGGGCAAATCCATCAGGGTGACCACGGACTTCTCTAATGAAACTTTTCAAGCTGGAAGACAATGTTCATCTATCTTTAATTTCCTTAAACAGAACAATTTCCAGCCCAGAATTCTATATCCCACTAAGTTAAGCTTTAAAATTGACAGAGAAATTAAATCTTTTATTGATATGCAAACATTGAGGAAATTTGCCACAAGAAGACCAGCTCTATACTGACCATCACAATGGACCTTCAGCAAAGTAAACATTCAGAAATTAAGGACAGAACTTAGTTTCCACAATGATACAAAAGACACAGCTAAGCAATGGACTTTCACAAAATAAGCTGAATAGATCACTACCACACTTATCAATTATCTCAGTAAATATCAATGGCTTGAATTCCCCCACTGAAGAGGTATAGATTGGCTGATTGGATTAAAAAACACAAGCCATCTATTTGCTGTCTGTAGGAAACACGCCTACCATCAAAAGACAAATTAAAACTCAGAGTGAAGGGTTGGCAGTCAGTTTTTCAGGCAAATGGAATTCAGAAGAGGGGTTGTGATCTTATTTTCAGATACATGTGGATTTAAAACAACCAAAGTCAAAAAAGACAATGATGGTCACTTCATATTGGTCAAGGGAAAATTACAACAAGAAGATGTTTCAATTTTAAATATTTATGCACCCAATTTAAATTCTCCCAGATTCTTGAAACAGACCTTGCTTAGTCTGAGCAATATGATATTCTATAACACCATAGTAACAGGGGACTTCAATACCCCTCTCCCAGAGATGAACAGATCCTCTAAACAGAAATTAAACAAAGAGATTTAAATGAGACTCTAGAACAACTGTACTCGATAGATGTCTATAGAACACTCCGTCCCAAAGATAAAGAATATGCATTCTTCTCATCGTCTCATGTAACTTTCTCCAAAATTGATCACATCCCAGGACACAAAACAAACCTCAACAGAATCAATAGAATTGAAATTCTACCTTGCATCTTCTCAGATCACAAGGCACTAAAAGTGGAACTCAACTCCAACAAAAACGTTCAACCTCACACAAAGGCATGAAAGTTAAACAACCTTATGCTGAATGACAGATGGGTGCAGGAAGAAATAAAAAAGGAAATCATTAACTTCCTTAAGCATAACAACAATGAAGACACAAGCTACTGAAACCTATGGGATACAGCAAAAGCAGTCCTGAGAGGAAAACTTACTGCTTTAGAAGCCTATATTTGAAAAACAGAAAGAGAGAATGTCAACAAACTCACAAGCCATCTGATGGAACTGGAAAAAGAAAAATCTAAGCCTAAATCCAGCAGAAAAAAAAAAATATCCAAAATTAAATCAGAGATTAATGAAATTGAAAACAAAAGAATCATTCAGAGAATTAATGAAACAAGGAGTTGGTTTTTTGAAAAAATAAAGTAGATAAACCTTTGGACAGTCTAACTAGAAATGAAAAAGTAAAATTTCTAGTTACCTCAATCAGAAATGATAAAGGGGAAATAAAAAGATGCCACAGAGATACAAGAGATCATCTCTGAATACTTCCAGAAACTCTATGCCCAGAAATTTGACAATGTGAAGGAGATGGATCAATATTTGGAATCATACCCTCTCACTAGACTTAGCCCAGATGAAATAGATCTCCTGAACAGACCAATTTCAAGCACTGAGATCAAAGAAATAATAAAAAGTCTCCCAACAAAAAAATGCCCTTGTCCGGATAGCTTCACACCAGAATTTTATCAAACCTTCAAAGAAGAGTTTATTCCTATACTGCAGAAATTATTTCAAAAGATTGAGGAGGAAGGAATCTTCCCCAACACATTCTATGAAGCAAACATCACCTTGATACCAAAACCAGGAAAAGACCCATCTAAAAAGGAGAAATTCAGACCAATTTCACTCATGAATATAGATGCAAAAATTCTCAACAAAATCTTATACAATTGATTACAGCTTATCATCAAAATCATACATCATGATCAATGTATGTATGTTTTCATCCCAGGGATGCAAGACTGGTTTAATATACACAAGTCTATAAATGTTATTCACCATATCAACAGAAGTAAAACTAAAGACTATATGATCCTCTCAAAAGATGCAGAAAAAGCATTCAATAAAATCCAGCATCCCTTTCTAATTAGAACACTGAAGAGTATAGGCATAGGTGGCACATTTCTTAAACTGATTGAAGCTATCTATGACAAACCCACAGCTAATACTTTACTGAATGGAGTAAAACTGAAAGCTTTTCCTCTTAGAACTGGAACCAGACAAGGTTGTCCTCTGTCACCATTACTATTCAACATAGTGCTGGAAGTTCTAGTCAATACAATCAGGCAAGACAAGGAAATAAAGGGAATCCAAATTGGAGCAGAGGAGGTCATACTCTCCCTCTTTGCTGATGACATGGTCTTATACTTAGAGAACCCTAAAGACTCAACCACAAGACTCTTGGAAGTTGTTAAAAAATACAGTAATGTTTCAGGATATAAAATCAATATCCACCTGTAGTCCCAGCTGCTCAGGTGGCTGAGGCAAGAGAATCGTGTAAGCCCAAGAGCTGGAGGTTGCTGTGAGTCCTGTGATGTCATGGCACTCTACCCGAGGGCGGTACAGTGAGACTGTCTCTACAAAAACAAACAAACAAACAAACAAAAAAACAATGTCCACAAGTCAGTTGCTTTTGTATATGCCAACAACAGCCAAGATGAGAGGTTAATTAAAGACACAACTCCCTTTACCATAGCCTCAAAGAAAATGAAATACTTAGGAATATACCTAACAAGAGGTGAAGGACCTCTATAAAATTATGAAACCTTAAGAAAGGAAATAGCAGAGGATTTTAACAAATGGAAGAATCTACACTACATTGTTAAAATGTCTATACTTCCCAGAACAATTTACCAATTCAACGCCATCCTAATTTCAAGACTTGGAAAAAATGATTCTGCGTTTTGTATGGAACTAGAAAAAACCCTGTATAGCTAAGGCAGTTCTTAATAATGAAAACAAAGCCAGGGGTATCACCATACCAGATTTTAGGCTGTACTAAAGGCCCTAGTGGTCAAGACAGCATGGTACTGGCACAAAAATAGAAACATAGACATTTGGAATCGAACAGAAAACCAGGAAATGGAACCAGGAACTTACAGCCACCTAATCTTTGATAAACCTAATAAGAGCATCCACTGGGGGAAAGACTCCCTATTCAATAAATGGTGCTGGGAGAACTGGATATCTACATGTAAAAGACAGAAACTGGACCTGCACCTTTCTCCACTCACAAAAATTGATTCAGATGGATAAAGGACTTAAATTTAAGGCATGAAACAATAAAATTCCTCAAAGAAAGATTAGGAAAAACACTGGAAGATATTGGCCTGGGGAAGGGAAAGACTTCATGAAGAAGACTGCCATGGCAATAGCAACAGCAGCAACAATAAACAAATGGGATTTAATTAAACTGAAAAGCTTCTGTACAGCCAAGGAGACAACAACCAAAGCAAATAGACAACCTACCCAATGGGAAAGAATATTTGCATATTTTGAATCAGACAAAAGCTTAGTAACTAGGATCTATAAAGAACTTCAATTAATCCACAAGAAAAAAACCAACAATCCCATACATCAATGGGGAAGAGAGATGAATAGAACCTTCTCTAAAGAAGATAGACGAATGGCCAGCAAACACATGAAAAAATGCTCATCATCCCTATTTATTAGAGAAATGCAAATTAAAACCACCCTGAGATACCATCTAACCCCAGCGAGAATGGCCTATGTCACAAAATCTCAAAACTGCAGATGCTGATGTGGATATGGAGAGAAAGGAACACTGTTACACTGCTGGTGGGACTGCAAACTAATACAGCCTTTTTGGAAGGAAGTATGGAGAAACCTTAAAGAACTCAACCTAGACCTCCCATTTGATCCTGCAATCCCATTACTGGGTATCTATCCAGAAGGGGAAAAAAAAAAAAAAAAAAAACCCTTTTATTATAAAGATACTTGTACTAGGCTGTTTATTGCAGCCCATTTTACAGTTGCTAAAATGTGGAAACAGCCTAAATGCCCTTCAACCCAGGATGGATTGGCAAGCTGTGGTATATGTATACCATGGAATGCTATTCAGCTATTTAAAAAAATGGAGATTTTGCAGCATTTGTATTACCCTGGCTGGAGGTGGAACACATTATCCTTAGTGAAACATCACAGGAATGGAGAAGCATGCATCTTATGTATTCAACTTTGATATGAGGACAATTAATGACATGGTGGGACATAGGAGAAAGGGCAAGCAGACAGAAAGAGGGAAGGGGTGAGGGTAAGGAAAGGAAGAAAAAAAAGAAGAAAGAAAATACTGACTAATTCTCACATAAATTGGATTCGATTTTGACTAAAGTGCATTACTTAAACATTTTTACTTCGACTAGTTAATATGCTGTTTAGAATACAGGATACTGCATCCTCATTTATAAGTGAATTATGTTTGTATTTTCCCCTTTATAATATATTTTTTCTAATTTTAATATCAAGTGTATCCAGATTAAGTAGAATTATTTTGAAGTATTTCTTTTTTTTCTATTGTCTATAAGATTTGGCATGATCTATTTTTTGAAATTATCTTTTATCTTTATAAATATTAGTTGTCTATACTTTGATACTTTGGGGAAAAAATAATAAGAAGTAGTTAATTGACGACTCTATACTGAACCTCAGAGTCAAAGCATTCTATAAGAGACATACTCTTGTTTGACAATGTGAATGTTACTTTCTTTGCATTGCTATTATTATTATTGCTTAATACTTCGTTGCAGCAATTGTCTGATTTCTTTTCTGAATGTGTTTGTCTTTGTTCGTTCTTTGCGAGGTTTTTGTTTCTGATCCCTATCTTAAACACTGTTATTGTTGTCAAATTTTAAGCCTTTTTAGTTTTGTGAAGGCAAAAAGTGGAAGCCAAATGAACACATGTATATGTGAAAAGAAAAAATTCAGTTCTGTATTTGTACTAGCCAGATTTGGAGTGCTCTTTAGCCACATGTGACTAGTGATGACTCAGTTGGATAGGGCAGGTATAAAACATTTCCCTTTTTGCAGAAAGTTCTATTTGTTAAGACTGGGGTATAAGATATATGCCATAATGCATGTCAAAGAAATACCTTAGCTGTTTTTTCTTCCTTGGATGGTGATATTTTGGTATTCCAATTTAGTGGGTCCCCCTCTCAAGGGGGCAATTTAGAATCAGTGGTTTGTATAAATGAAGAGAAGGTGGGTACTTGAAAAGTGTAATTAGGTAATCTTGGATGCTTGGGTATAATATGTAATGTGACTTTTTTTTTCTATTGCAGGGAAATCGCTGATCATGTGTCCTGTGTTGTGTGCTTTGAGGTGATTTGGAGTCACTCTTTTTTTCTAAGTGCTAAGAGATGCCATTTGTGGATCTCATCTTTGCCTGAGAATCAGGTTCCAGACGCCGGAAGAGGCAGCTCTGAGCCTGGACTCCTTGCTTGAATAAGCCTTCTCTTCCAGTGGCTCTCGTCCAACAGCTGTGCAGAACTACTCACGTTGTCTTGATGATGGGCATTGGTAAGAACACCACATCCAAACCGATGGAGGCTGGAAGCTCAACAGAAGGCAAATACGAGGACGAAACAAAGCACCCCACTTTCTTTACTCTTCCGGTAATAGTATTCCCTGCCTTCCTTTCTTCTCAAGTCAGTCTGTAGTGGTTTCTGTATGGAATCAACATAGATTGGCTTTATACTTGTGTTTTCAGTGAAGGTTAAGGCCATTTGCAAACCAGATGCTTTTCGCATGAGATAGTCTTTGGGCTGACTCGTGGGTTTTAGACCTGCTCTGGGCTTGCTAGGATCTACTCCAGGAAGGAAGCATGCAATCCTGTAATATTTTGAATCTGACCCAGTGCTTATGTATACTAAAGGAAGTTGAAGGCTTTGTTTTATCTTTAAAAATATACTCTTGCACCAGGTATGATGGCTGACACTTTAAAAGGCCAGGGCAGGGGTATCACTTGAGTCTAAGAGTTTGAGACCAGCCTGGGCCACATAGTGAGACCCTATCTCTACCAGAAGGTAAAATAGAAATCAGCTGAGTACAGTGGCATGTGCCTGTAGTCCTAGCTACTTGGGAGCAGGATCACTTGAGCCTATGAGGTGGTGGCTATTTGCCACTGCACTCTAGCCTTGGTGACAGAACACGACCCACTTACAAAAAGAAAGTAAATGCTCTTATGAAATAACATATAAGCCAACTTCATGCTCATATTGCAAATTGGGAGAATGAATGACTTATTGTTTGGAATCTAGATGCCGTATATGGTGTTTAGGCAGCAGTATCCAAGATAGAGGTAGTTTTTTTCTTAATTCTGAATTAAGTGATATCAGTCAGATAAGATTGATTATACACACTTATTATATTCAATACTGATATTTCTCCATATGTATGATAATGACTTGATTTATATAAAATTACCTACAAAATACTGTTGTTGTTTTTATTTTTTTAAAGAAAAAGCTTTTTAGAGACATCTTTCCTTGAGCTGTTTTTCTCTTAATGTTTGAAATGTGATTAACGGCAAGAAGATTGTTCTAGGATTCCTTAAACCATGGTTCTGAGATTAGCCTCACTGTGGCATTCTGCAGTAAGATGTAAACACTACATCTTTAAGCATGTTGGCCAGCCACTCCCATTCACAGCTTTTTACCACAGTAATTCACAGAGAAATGTTGAGCTGATTTGATAACTGGCATTACCATTTTCTTTTTTCCTATAAGGTGAAATTTTGAAACTGAATTTCCTTTAATGTTGAAGGCTTAAGGTTGACACAGGTTTTCCAAAGGAAAAGCTGGTAGAGCTCATTCATTAGTCAGCTGCTGGAATTAAAATTAGATTGGCTTTGGAGAGTGAAAGGGCAAGACTCAGGTGGGCTGGCTTGCCTCCTGTGGCTTTCCTTTGCCTCAGCAGATTGTTCACTTTCATTCCCCTCCACTTCAGAGACAAGAACTTGGGCATGTCTTAAACACTCATCTGTCTCATCATTATAGGTTTGAGCTTTAAGTTTACTTATTTTAGTATTAAACTTGGGATATTTTACAGTTAGCCCTTAAATTCACTAGCATATGTTATCTGTTTTCTCCTTCCCTGTTGTTTCTTGCATCCTTTCTCTTCAGTTTTTCACTTGAAATACGCTGAAGGTCTGTGGATGGTTACAGTCTCAGACTTTGTATCTAATAGATTTCCTGAGAGTAGTTTTAAATATAGGTGGTCCTTGAGGACCAGAAAGCATGTCTCCCATGATAAATATGAATGATTCTGTGATAGAAAAGAGAGGTGGGGAGAGAGGCAGGGGGAACTGAGAGTGGGGTGAGGGTCCTCAGTGTACTGGGATCTAGAGTGGCCCCTCTCATGGATTTGTCCAAGGTGGGTAGGGCGGTACACAGGAAAGGTCGTTCACCCTGGGCCAGGACAGGGCAAAAGGGGAAAGGGAGGGAAGGGCTTTAGAATGGAGTTGAGAGCCTGGATTCTGGGTGGCTCTTGAATGATTGCCTAAAAAGTTTAGAGGTTTCCAGTCTATCAATGAAAAGCTCTTCATGGATTTTTGACTAGGAAAATAACCTGATAGGTGTGCTTTAGGAATTTTGTAGAGGAATTTGGAAATGAGAGTGAGCTGGTGTAGGGCACAATTAGAAGAAAGAATGGTATCTGTTGTAAAAATCATTTAGCAAATACTTACTAACCATAGTTCATATAAGAGGTGGCCCATATCTATGCATAATAGCCTACAGATAACACCCTGCCTTCAGGTAGCAAGGGAGTCCGTAGTGGTGAGTGGGTAATCCCAGCACAGCAGAGCACAGGCTGCAGTAGAGTTCCTGTGGAGTGCTGCCGGATCCCGTTAGAAGGTCCTTGGACTCTTTATTTGGGGTGACTGGTTAAAGTCTGGGCTGGTTCGATCAGGGAGAGTCAATGAGCCCAGGAAGTACCGAAGGCCTGAACTTGGGTGGGGACACTAAGAACAGAGATGAGGCTGATGTTGAGGGCCCAGAGAGGGGGTTGTTCAGGATGGCCTACAGAGATTTTATACATGGGAAACTGTTGGGCAGATGGTGGCTTTGCAAAAAATATGGAGTCTAAGGAAAACCATAAGTTTGGAGGGTGGAGAAGATAAATGGTGGGTTTTATTTGCAATTCTTATGTGTTCCTCGAGCCTGCGGGCATTGTGATGTGGGACTTGGAATGTGGCGGGCGCAGCAGGAGAGCTATGAAGACTGACAGTAAAGGCTTGAGTGGGTGGCAGCTGACCCATGGGAGAGGATATGGCTGCTGGGCAGGGCTGGCACCGAAAGAGAGCGGAGGGTTTCACTGCTGGATATGCCCACATGTGGGTGACTCAGGATCATGCCAGGATGTCGATGGCTGCTAGTGCCTTATTTCACTCTGGCTTTTGAAAATGTAAATATTGAAGGGTAATCAGCACAGCAGCTCTGGGTTTTGTCTTTTTGACTAGAACTGTGCTGTCCAGTCCTATCACTGCTCAGGACATGTGGCTATTGAAATTCAAATTAATTATAATTAAATAAAATCAGAAGTTCACTTCCTTGGTTGTACTAGTCAGGTGCTCAGTAGCCACATAAGCCTGGCAATTAGCCCATCTCTTTGCTTGCTGGTTAGGGCAGGACTAAAATCCCTATTTGCTTTGTAGTCTTAACACTGGGCTGAGGCCTGAGGGCTATAGAGCAGGTGTGCTAGAATGCAGAGACCTTGGGCAGCAGGAATTAAATCTAGCTATTCCTCAGAATCAGGATTGGTTGGGGGAAAGGGCTCTTGGAGTAGGTGGTTGGGACATGGGTGTTAAGGATCCTGTTAGGTAAGTATTTTCTAAAATTAATGCTAATTTTTTTTTTTTTTTGAGACAGCCTCACTATGATGCCCTCAGTAGGGTGTGTGGTGTCACAGCTCACAACAACCTCAGACTCTTGGGCTTAAGCAAGATTCTCTTTCCTCAGCCTCCCAAGTAATAGGGACTACAGGCACACATCACAACGCCCAGCTATTTTTTTTTGTTGTTGTTGTTGTTGTAGTTGTCATTGTTTGGCAGACCTGGGCTGGATTCAAACCCACCAACCAGCTCCAGTATATGTGGCTATTGCCCTAACCACTGAGCTACAGGCGCTGAGCCTAAATGTTATTTTTTTAAAACTCATATTGAAGGGAATCAGCATTTCTTTAAAGAAAACAGATACCCACAATAATTATATATATATATATATATATATATATATATATATAAATTTTTTTTTGAGATAGAGTTTTACTTTGTCATCCTCAGTAGAATGCTACATGTTACAGCTCACAGCAACCTCAAACTCTTGGGCTCAGTTTGTACCTTAGTTTGTACCTTGCTTTGTTTGTACCTTTGTACCTCTTGCCTCAGCCTCCCTAGTAGCTGGGACTAAAGGTACCCATCAAAATGCCTACCTAATTTTTCTACTTTTAGTAGACATGAAGTTTTGCTCTTGCTCAGGCTGGTCTCGAACTCGCTGGTCTTGAACTCCTGAGCTCAGGAAATCCACTTGCCTCAGCCTCCCAGAGTGCTAGGATTACAGGCGTGAGCCAGTCCCACGTCAATTTAAAAAGAAAAAGATTAAGTCCATAGAAGAAGCATATAGAAGAAGAAGACTGACTAGCTCACATAAAGAACAAGAGACAGGGCAAGCCCCAGGGTTCATGGAGATCAGCCCACATGACCAGAGTTGATATTAAATAGGGAAAACATAGCAGAATCTCATTAGGCATATTTGTGCTTTTTTTTTTTTTTTTTTTTTTTTGAGCCAGAGACTCAAGCTTTTGCCCTGGGTAGAGTGCTGTGGTATTACAGCTCACAGCAACCTCAAACTTTTGGGCTTAAGTGATCCTCTTGCCTCTGCCTCCCAAGTAGCTGGGATTACAGGTACCCGCTGCAACGCTTGGCTATTTTTTGGTTATAGTTGTCAAATTGTTGTTTGGTGGGCCTAGACTGGTGTATATGGCTGGCGCCTTAGCCACTTGAGCCAGATATGTGTGTTTTTAATGGCAGCTAGGAAATGGGTAATGAGCTGAACACAGCATGGCCAAGAACTAGAACCAGAAAAATGGAGCAGAAAGTCTTTTTTTTTTAGACAGAATCTCACTTTCTTGCCCCCAGTAGAGTGCTGTGGCATCACAGCAACCTCGAACTCTTGGGCTCAAGAGATCCTCTTGCCTCAGCTTCCCATGTAGCTGAGACTGTAGGCACCTGCCACAACACCCAGCTATTTTTCAGGGACAGGGTCTTACTCTTCCTCAGGCTGTTCTGGAACTTGTGAGCTCATGCTAACTATCCACCTTGGCCTCCCAGAGTGCTGGGATTATAGGCATGAGCCAATGCGTCTGGCCTCCAGAAAGTTTTTTTTTTTTTTTTGAGACAGAGCTTTAAGCTATTACGCTGGGTAGAGTTCTGTGGCATCACAATTCATAGCAACCTCCAACTCCTGGACTTAAGTGACTCTCTTGCCTCAGCCTCCCAAGTAGCTGGGACTACCGGGGCCACCACATTACCCAGCTGTTTTTTGGTTATAGTTGTCATTGTTGTTGGGCAGGCCTGGGCTAGATTCGAACCTGCCAGCTCTGTTGTATGTGGCTGACGCCTTAGCTGCTTTAGCTACAGACACTGAGCCACCTCTAGAAAGTCTTGATGAATTAGTATAGCCTGTGATCATTGGCCCACAGGGGCAGGGAAGTATAGCAGGAAGAGGCCATGTTTGTTGTGCAGCATTGCCTGAACCTGGAAACCAAGGTAATAGCCCAAACTTCCTATTGGCACAGGCTCATCTCTGACACGGCTGGCTTTCTTTTAGTCCATCTTCATTCAGAGCTGGGGAGAGTGTTTGAGGTTCCTTGAGCTTTTATTTCTCTTTACAGCCTCTGTGAAAATATTTGGGGCTTTTCTTTTGGGTGGCAAGAGTAGATCATTTTGTCTGGAACCATGCGTGGTATGGACTGAGAAGTAGCTTTATTAGGTCCCATCTCATCAGAGAATTGAGGAAATGCTCATTAGTTCAAAAAACCATCACTTGTCTCAGCGTTCCTTGGGGTGTACTTTTCAGAACCACATGAAGTTAGCCCACAGGTGTACACTCTTGCACTGACTAAATAAATACGTGGGCGCTCACATAGTGGTCGGCACCACACAGACCCCAACCACACAGACGAGGTAACCAGCCGCTTGCAGTTGAGTTGGGGAGATAGGATAGGTGAGCAAGCAAACCGTGTTAGGGTTTGAATTCAGAATGGGGTGCTGCGAGGGTGCCCAAATGGGACCCTTGCCCATTCATGCTGTTGGATGGCCTGCCTATTTGGATATAAGCTCCCAGGGAGTGACAGGGAACTTCTAAAAAATATCCAGGTATAGCCTATGGGCTTTTCAGCAGGGGTGGCACAGCCCAGTCCTTCTAGGGGCACAAGTTTAGTACAAATGAACATGGCAGAGTGGGGACCAAGAGATGGGGATGCCGAGGGAGCTTGTAGTAAAATCTCCCCACTTTTAGGACAGAGTCCTGCAGTGGGTACTGGAGCAGGAGGGCTGTGGAGACCAGACCTCACAGTCCTGATCTGAGTTAGGGAAAGGCTGTAGGGCTTTGATCAGAGATGTGCTGGTTTTAGAAGGACCTGCTTGGCTGGAGAGAGGGGAGCCGGAAGCCAGGCAGAAGCCATGCAGAGGCCAGACCACCAGAAGAGCTGGCCAGTGTGCTGATGGACTGGACTGGAGTAGGTGGGGGGGAAGAGCAAGAGAGCAGGTAAGGGTGACTTGAGGTGTTTTCCTCAAGCATCTTGAAGGCTGGGTTGGGCAGGTATGGAGATGAGGGATAGTTGGGCTGGAAGGAATCAAGAGGGTGGTGTAGCCTATGGAGATGTCTGTTTGGGAAGGAGAGGACAGGGTTAGAAAATTGAATTTGAGATTGTGGTGGTCAGGGAAGAATTGTGGGCTGGAACTTTGCACCAGGAGGTAGTCAGGGCAATGCCAGGGAACCTGTCGGCAGCTCCAGGGCTGGATGCTCGCAAGGAAGGAAGGGGTAAGGAAAGGGCCAGCAAAGGGGATAGGCAAGGAGTAGGTGGTGAGGGCAGAGGAGAGGGCCCAGGAAAGCTCTGTTCTGGAAGCCCCTGAAGAAAGCATGCGAGAATCCTTGGATTTATCCAGGTTTGGTCTCTGCCTTACCAAAAAGGGGCAGCTGAGTCCTGGGTTCAAGTGAGAGCTTCTGTGAAGATTGCCATGGCCCCTAGGTAGTGCAGGCTTTTGCTAGGGAAAAGATTCTGGAGCAAGGGTTTCACAGGGAGTTGGTGTCCTCAGGGTACCAGAGGAAAAATAAGCACGTGAGGCGCAGACAGTTTAGAGGGGTGGTCAGGAGGTAGATCTGACCAGATCGGGTGTTGTGTTGGATGTGGGCAGTGAGGTACTTGGAGAGCCAGGAATGACTGGAAGTATTGGAGTTGGGCCACTGGGTGTATTGGTGGCACCCACTGATGAATCGCAAAACCCACAAATAAAGACACTTCTGTTTTGCAATGATGTGGGGAAGTAATGAATTGATAGAACATAAAATTAACTCTCTTTTGTGATGCTATGTGTTCACTTACAGTTAGAACAGTGCTGATTGCGTTGCATCTAAGAAGTCTTTCTCCTTTTCTCTGTCAGCCAAAGACCGCATCCAGGATCATCAGGGAGTAGGTGTTTGAAGGGCTGATATCAGATCTGAGCATTGTTTACCTTGGCATCTTCTAGCAAAGAAAACATAGTGTCCTAATTTACCAGTTAGGAAGAGGGTTGGAAAAAGTCACATGTAGGTATAATAACTAGAGGCTCTTAACAGGTCGTAATGGAACAATAAAGATGAGCAACGCTTTCTGTTTTAAGATGTACAGGTTGGAAAAAAATGTGTTAGAAACCACAGGCCAATATATGCTTTGAAATAAAAACATCAAAGTGATGGGATGCAAATAAAGATTTTTATGCATAGTGAGAGATTCTTGCCCTCTTTTTCTGAGTTTTTAATGTACTTAAAAATTAACATTTTTGCTTTAGTTTTGAGGTTTTAGATGGCATTATATTGCAGTGCACTTAATAGAGTTTTGATAGTTTTAAATGAAATGAGAGGTTTTAGTGATACAAAATACACATCTAATAGTTGAGAGATATACAATTTGGTATGAATGAGGAAATAACAGACTTGGTACAGTCTGTTACCACAATAAGTTTACAAAGTTGATCAGTGTTTTGGCTTATTATCTCTTGCTCTTGTGTGAGGCCAGACTTACAAAATCTTGGTCTTGGAAAGAGCCTGGAAGACCCTCTTTCCTATTCTGCTCTTGTGAAACCGCTGCAGTAGGCATGCCACAGAAGTATTGGTGGAGCGTCCCGCCTTCCTAGCCCCGTGTGGCCCACCTGCCTCCATTCCTGCTGCCACTTGCCTGCATCATCCAGCAACTTCCAGGTGATCTCCTGCCTCACTGCCTCGTTCCCCTTTAGCCTCTGATTGCCAGTCCTTCCAGTTCCTGGGCTACTACAGTACCAGTTTGCATTTCCTGGGCTACTACAGAATTCTTTCTTCTGGGTGAATCCCCTACCCCTAAATTCCTTATTCACTCCTAACTTGTATTTGCCTAAGCTAGGTAGGCAGGCACACTTCTGAGTTTTCATGGTTAGGGGTGAGATATTTCAGATGGATTTCTTTGCCATGCTCTAAGCCTATAATTTTGTTGGAGAAAAAAATGCATTTCTATTAGGATTTGATAAAGTCCTGAGGAGGAAAGTATGATACTGGAGGTTGCAAGGCAATAATTACCTGGTTGTTCCCACTCCCCCTTTAAAATGTACAGGTTTCAGAGCATTCCTATTTCTCCCTAAGCATCATGGTACAAAGTGTGTTGTCAGTTGAAATGAAAGGAGCAACAAAACTGGTAATGTTCTTTTATTGTTTCTTTTTATAGTTTGCACATGTTTATTTTCTGTCCTTGTTTCATTTTTTTGTGTAACTTCATTTATAAGAGAAATAAATAGAAAATAATAGAATGGTACAATGAGGAAAACATAAATCATTTAAAATCTCATTAGCCAGAAAAACAGCTTGCTAATACTTTGATGTATTTCTTCCCAGAGATTTGAAGCAAATATTTGTATGTTCTTTTATAAAATTTTGATCAACACATACATAGTCGGTTTTATAAAGCCCTTTGACTTCATATCATGGCATCTCAGTGTTACTAAAAATGTAATTGTGACATAATAACAGATCGTGGATAGTTTTAAATGAACTTTTCTACTTTCATTTGGATGTTGGGTTGTTTCTAATTCTGTGCTATAATAAATGATAGCCTAGCATATGTTAACCTTATCATATCTGATTGTCTTAATTTTGAATTTCATTGAAGTGGAAACATTTTTCCACCAATGTTCCTGGGCCATTTATCGTCTTTCCTTTTTGAACATCTCTTCTCCTTCCAGCCTACTTATTTCTGTTGAGCAACACTGATGATCAAAGATACTCCATCAGCTATCTTAGAGTAGCACAGAGAACTATGAGAAGTTAATAATTGCGGAGAAAATCCCTCCATTAGATGGCACTTTGAAGAAATGGAAAAGGAACTGCACCCTAATTTTGTCTGGCTTCATGTGTGGAAAGCAGCTTCAGGTTGTGTAGCATGTCCCAAAGGTTGCCATACAGAGGAAAATGAACAAACTCAGAATAGTTTTTATTTTTTGAGATAGTCTCAAGCTCTGGGTAGAGTGCCATAGCGTCACAGCTCACAGCAACCTCAAACTCTTGGGCTTAAGCAGTTCTCTTGTCTCAGCTTCTCAAGTAGCTGGGACAACAGGCGCCTACCACAATGCCTGGCTATTTTTTTTGTTGTTGCAATTGTCATGGTTGGTTAGCTGGCCCGGACCTGGTTTGAACCCACCAGCCTTGGTGTATGTGGCCAGTGCCCTACCCACTGGGCTACGGGTGCCACCAATAGTTTATATTGTTAATATTTTTATGTTTATATATCAACAAATAGAGAAGCAATTTATAAATATTTTGTAAGATTTCGTAGTGAATATTTTGTAAATAAAAGTACATTTAACTACAATTTCCCATTTCCTCTATGTATGGTGACCATTGGGACACCCTATAGGAGGCTGTGGGAATATCTGCAGATCTGTGTTTGTAGCTCTTGCTCTTTTTACTTATTAATAAATTGTGGATGATGTATGTACCTATATCAGTATAAGCTCACAGCAGCCTCAGACTCCTGAGCTCAAGGAAGTAGCTAGAACTTCAGGTGCCCACCCCAACACCCAGCTAATTTTTCTATTTTAAGTCGAGTCAGGGTCTCGTTTCATTCACTCTTGCTTAGCAACCTCCAAGTCCTGGGCTCAAGCGATTCTCCTGCCTCCGCCTCCCAAGTAGCTGGGACTACAGGCACCCACCACAATGCCTGGCTACTTTTTGGTTGCAGCCGACATTGTTGTTAGGCAGGCCCGGCAGCTCAGGTGTATGTGGCTGGTGCCTTAGCCACTTGAGCCACAGGTGCTGAGCTGATATTGGCCTTTTTAAAATTGGGTTCACATACCTTCGTATTTTTGCATATTGGATTTTGGCTTCTTCTCTGTAATGTGTTATCACCTGTAAAGAATGGGTGAGGACAGCCCCGGGCTATGGGAGAAATGCTGTAACCTGCTGGATGTCCTCAGCATCTGTAGTAGACATGTCTAGATTTTTAAGCTCATATGAGGTTCACCTGGAAGGGAAGATGTTTGATGATGAGCTTAGCCCAATGCTTGGCGTGAGCACGTGACAGCCAGACATTGGCAGTCACCATCCCCACCTGTTCTTAGTGGATAGTGGACACACTTGCACACCTGGAGTCAAAATAGCCCTGCATATTGGAGACAGACAAAAATCATCTGGTTAGGCAGAAAAAACTGCTTTTATGGCTGATTGAATGATCATACAGTATTAGTTTAGGAGATAAAATTTAAAGCTGCATTGTTTGGTTTCAAATAGTTTTGGGGGTAAAAGGATATCTTTTTCCCAAAAGGGTTATAACAATCTGTTGATATATTCTTTTTTAAAACTTGACCAGTTTATTTGGAATCGATGCCAAGATTCTTCCATTATCTGTGATGCTCTTCATAACACAAAAGAAAACTAGACTTTGTTAATATAGAAAGCTTTCTAAGACATGTTTTACTTCACAGTTAAAATAATAATATTTAGAGTTCAAAAATTTGAAGCTGTGATTATTCCTTTTCCCTAGAAAAAGCTCAGTTCCTTTCCTGAATAATTGATTTTTAACATGTTTAAAATGATGATTACATGTTTAACTGATTTTAATATTTAACATTTTTAAATTAAACTTTGCACTTTTAGAAAATAGACCATTACAAAAGAAAAATATTGGCAAAATAGACTGGTGCTTTGAGTGGAACTCTTCACCTATAGCACTATTTAGGCAGGTTCCGCACATGGCACGTCAGAGACACGAGCTGAGACAGCAGGCCCTGTGCGCACCCTCCTCTTACTGGCAGCTCAGTAAACTGCAGAGTCCCAGTTGACTGTGCTCCTGGAAGCCGTGGTTCTCTGATACTGCCCAGCATCACAAGAATCATGGGGACTTTCTTATTTAAGAATGTCTGTGCATATGTATAGGAATAGAATGAGTCAGGGAAGCAGTGGGAATTGCTAACTCCGTCCAAAATATGACCTTTTTGATGCCATGTATATAGAAGGAAAAAGCATTATTGAGGTGAATTTCACATAACATAAAATTAACCATTTTAAAGTATTTAAAAATTAACCATTTTAAGTATTCGGTGACATTTAACACATTTACACTATTGTACAACTACCTCCTCCATTTAGTTCTGAAACATTTTCATGCCCCGAAAAGGAAAACCCACACCTACAGCAACCTGAGATGCGTGTAGGAGAAGGTTAGTTTGGCTTGAAAGGAGTTTAAATCAGATCTGGGCTTCTATTATGATTTAATCACTAACTTGTTTTGAGAGAGTTCATCCAGAGGGCCTGTTCCTCTTGGCTTCTTGGTGGATTGAGTGCTGCTGCTGTGTGACTTGGAGCATGGTTCTCATTGTAAGTTACGTGTTTTGTGTTGTGGACCTGAACTCAGCTGAGAATGTGTATCCAGTTGGTTTGTGTAAAAGGCAATAGTCTGATTTTTTTGTTTATTTTGAGACAGACTCTCACTATGTCACCCTAGGTAGAGTGCCGTAGTGCCACAGCTCACAGCAACCTCAAACTCTTGGGCTTAAGTGAGTCTCTTGCCTCAGCCTCCCAAGTAGCTGGGACTACAGGTGCCTGCCACAGCACCCGACTGTTTTTCTGTTGCAGTTGTCATTGTTGCTTAGCTGGCCCAGACTGGGTTTGAACCAGCCATTCTCTGTGTATGTGGTCAGCGCCATAACTACTGTGCTATAGGCGCCGAGCCAAAGGCAATAGTGTGATTTAGACATAATTTTTAAACTAGGTCTTTCTTTTTTTTTTTTCTGAGGCAGAGCCTCAAGCTGTCGCCCTGGTTAGAATGCTGTGGCATCACAGCTCACAGCAACCTCCAGCTCCTGGGCTCAAGCAATTCTCCTACCTCTGCCTCCCAAGTAGTTGGGACTACAGGTGCCCGCCACAATCCCCAGCTATTTTTTGGTTGCAGCCGTCGTCGTTTAGCAGGCCTGGGCTGGATTTGAACCCGCCAGCTCAGGTGTATGTGGCTGGCGCCTTAGACACTTGAGCCATAGGCGCTGAACCAACTAGGTCTTTTTTTGAAATAGTATTAGAAAATTTGGCCCTATGAGATTATGTACTGGTTAACTGAGATCTCTAGTGTACTTTATAACCAGCTTCAGGTTTATGTTATAGTCTGTATGGCCTTGAATAAGAAATTTAATTTTTCACCTTGATTACAGAAATACATGAATTGGAAATCTCTCTGGACCTCTTCAGTCTTTTAAATTTCTTCCCTGTTGTAGAAATAAATTGTGCTTATTTAGAAAATATAGAAAGGGAAGAAGGCAAAAGTAGCTCTACTGATTAAACACAATTATTGTTGTAAAAGATCCAAACACTCAGGAAGGGTTGGGAGTGAAAACTGAACAGTGTCTTGCTATTGCTGTCCTTGTCCCTAGGGCAGCACTCTCCTTCTGGGTTGTGATATTTTTTTTCTGGATCCTTTACCAAGCATTTAGACAGGTTATTAGTGTTTTATTTTTATTCTTTAAGCACAATTGAGATAAATCTAAGCTTACTGTTTTGTGACTTTTTAAAAAAACATTATTTATTGGAATTGTTTCCTTGTCAGTGCTGCAGCTTTATTCTTTTAATGGTTGAGCGCATATTCTCTAAGTGGATGTGCCATAATTTAAGTGTTCGTCTTTTTGATGAACATTTAGGTTGTCTTCAAGTATTCAGTATTTCAAACAACGCAGCAGTGGCCAGCCTTAAACATACATAGCACTTGCATGGGTATTTCTGGAGTATAAACGTCTGTGAGTATAATTTCTAGATCTAAGAAAATGCCTGTCTTAAACCTCACTGCCAAAGTACCCTGCACATTGGCCATTCTACCAGGAACATATTCCCTGCCAGAACAGAGAGGAGCTTTCTGCTCATGACCTGATTATTATCAGGTTCAGTTTTTATTTCTACCCAGTTTATGTTAAAAATGACATTTTAATGTCATTTCTAAAATTTTAAATTAGGTGAAATGTGTTTTATTGTATATTTTAATTTTTCTTCTGTGATTTCCCCCTCTAGGGATGCCTGGTGGGAAGTCATTTTCTGGTGGTTATCTGGAGAGGGATATTAACTGAGGCAGCTTAGGGCCCTTTGGTCAGCTCAGCAAGGGCCTGGTCACAAAACACAGCAGTGCCTCCCTTGTCCTGGAGGCGTGTGGGTCCCCACTGCTGAAGTCCTCTGTGGGGAGTCCCTTTCCTGCTTCCCCAGCTGAGCCTCTTGCTTGGGCAGCCTCACACAGTGAGGGATGTGGGTACACTTCTCTTCCATCAGAAACAAACACTTGGTCACTGATCTAAGAAAACACAAAACTCTGCCACTTTGATAGGTGAAAAAATACATAATGTCAGACTCTTAGCAGAATTACAAAACACTTTTTTAGGGAAAAAAGTTTCCATACATCGGAGTGGTGTATGCTGAAATGGCTCTAAGTGGAGTGCTTTCCTTTCAGGTGGTGATAAATGGAGGTGCCACGTCCAGCGGCGAGCAGGACAATGAAGACACTGAGCTCATGGCGATCTACACTACGGAAAATGGCATTGCAGAAAAGGTACCTTGCCCACAACCCTATCTGAGCCCCTGCCCCATTCTGTGTAGGGACCTGAAAGTCCTCTTTCTGGGGCCATTGATTATTGAACTTTTATGTCTATTATATTTACACATCTTATAAGCTGACTGATTTCTTTGCATTAATTTTATACTCTAATACTTTACTGAATATTCTACTTGTCATTTTCATTTGGTCACTTGGGTTTCTGAGTATACTTCCATGTCATTTGCAAATAGTCAAAGTTTACCTCTCTCTTATCTAATTTTATTATATTTTTAATTTTTAAAAAATGCATTGCCTAGTACTTTTAGTACAAGTAATGGAGATAGTAATAGACATTCTTGATGTTAGTGGTTGTAGCTTCTCTGTTAATTATTACAGTGAGAGTGGACTTAAATAGACACATTTCACTATGAAGGAAATAGTCTTCTTTCTAATTTGTTGAATTTTAAAAATTCTAGTATGGCTCTTGAATTTTGGCAAATGCTTTTTAAGCATCTGTAAAGATAATTACATGTTTTCCGAATACCTATCAATGTGATGAATTATATTAGTCAATGTTGACCCATCAGTGCATTCTTGAAATAGTATATGGTCATGATATATTAACTTTTAAATAATTTTTCTACTTGTTTGTCACAAGGTGAAATGATACATGTGCACATTAATTTTTAGTGTGCTGCAAGATTTCATTAATATTTATTTAGAATTTGAGGATCAATGTACACAAGAGAGGTTGGTCCAGAGTATTTTTCTGCCAGGGGATGGTATCATCTTTGTGAGGTTTTGATATCAGTATCTTATTTGCTTAATAAAAGATTTTTGGTAGTGTTCTTTCTTTTTCTTAGAAACAATCGAATAACATGAGAATTCATGTCTCTGTATAAAGTATATAAATATTTAAATGTTTGGTAAAATCCCTTTAAAACTCTCTCAGCCTAGTGTTTTTTTTATGTACTTTCTTCTATTTCTACTTTGGAAATAAGTCAGTTTGGATTTTATTTTGTTCTGCAGTCAGCTTTGGTGAATTATTTTTTTTTAAATGACTTTTTAATTCTAGTTTTCTAGTTTATTTGCATAGAACTCATAAAAATAGATGTTTATTTTTAGCTCTTTAAATTTCTGTGATTATTTCCACTGTCTCGTTTCTTATTTTGTATGTTTATCCTTTTCCTCCTCCACCCCATTTTAGTTTTCCTAGATTGGATTAGCTAGGTTAAATTTTTTTTTTTTAACTGAATTTTTAGATTTATTTAGTGCAACTGCTTTTTTGTTTTCTAATGTAATAGATTTCTTTTTTTTTTTTTTTTTTTTATTGAGTTTTCCTTTTTCCTCCAGTGTTTTGAGACATAAGTTTTGTTTCTGTCTTTTTATTTCTGTACCAAGACTATGAATTTTCCTTCAAACGTTGTTTTAGTTGTAATGGATTTTTAGATGTAACTTTTTTTATTGTGCTTGTTTTCTAGATAGTCTACTTTGGAGGCTATTTCTTCTTTGCCTTTTAAGGAGCATTTAAAAATTTCCAAGAGGAGGAGAATTTTTGATTATTGATTTCTAGTTTTATTTGCATTGTTATGAAAATGTAAGTAAAGTTAGAAATTGTAATAAGACAGTTTTGACACAACAAGAAAAAATTCAAGCACCAGGTATTAGCTGATACTAAGACATTGATAATTTGATTATTCATGTAAATGTATTGTGCTTATTTTTATAACCGTATCTACTAAAGAGACATTATATTTTGGGTGAAAAACTTTAGTATTTGCTTTAAAATAATCCATCTTCTCCTCTCAATAAAATTCTGGAAGATGGGAAATAGATAACAAACAGATTGAACAAGAACATGATGCTGAAAATTTTTGAGCTATAAGTACATGTGGGACAGGTGACCCTTTTTTTTTACTTTTTTTTTTTTTTTAAACCTTTGCCTATGTTCATAAAATTACTGAATACAAAGTGAAGAGAATAATTGAATCATACTTTGTAGTTACCAAAAGTGACTGTGAAGACAATCAGCCAGTCTTCCCAGTTAATATTCTTCAAATCATACATTTTGTTGTTGGTGGTGGTGGTGGTTTTCTTTTTCTTTCTCTTTTCCTTTTTCTTTTTCTTTTTCTCTTCCTCTCTTCCTCTCTCTTGTCTTGTCTTGTCCTGTCTCCTGTCTCCTGTGTGTCTGTCTCCTCTCTCCTCTTCTCTCCTCTCTCCTCTCCTCTCCTCTCCTCTTCTCTCCTCTCTCCTCCTCTCTCCTCTCCTCTTCTCTCCTCTCTTGTCTTCTCTCTTCTCTCCTCTCTCCTCTCTCCTCCTCTCTCCTCTTCTCTCCTCTCCTCTCCTCTCCTCTCTCCTCTTTTTCTCCACTCTCCTCCCCTCTCCTCCTCTCTCCTCTTCTCTCTGCTCTCCTCCTCTCTCCTCTTCTCTCCTCTCTCCTCTCCTCTCCTCTCCTCTCCTCTCCTCTCTTGTCTTCTCTCTTCTCGCCTCTCTCCGACCCCCGACCCACGCCCCCGCCCCCCCCGCCCCTCTCCCGACGCCGCCGGGGCCCGG
>CAUYPK010084855.1:0-11066 GCA_963574355.1 Loris lydekkerianus | reverse complement strand
AATCAAAACTCACCAGGTTGTGTTTTTTTTTTTTTTAATTTACAAAAATTAAAATGTTGATTTTAAATTTTTTAAAAAATGATTTTTTATACATTTTTTTTTTTTTTTTTTTTTTTTTTTTTTTTTTTTTGAGACAGAGTCTCACTCTGTTGCCCTGGGTAGAGTGCGCTGGTGTCACAGCTCACAGCAACCTCAAACTCCTGGGTGTAAGTGATTCTCTTGCCTCAGCCTCCCAAGTAGCTGGGACTATAGGCACCCACCACAATGCCTGGCTATTTTTTGTTGCAATTGTTGTTGTTTAGCTGGCCCTGGCTGGATTTGAACCCGTCACCCTTGGTGTATGTGGCGGGTGCTGTAACCACTGTGCTATGGGTGCCTGTTCTCCATGTCTTAAGACAACAGAAGGCTATGACTAGAATTCAAAGGGCCTCCTGAAAATCAGCACCAAAAATGGAAGAAAGGAAACTTAATTTTTAACAATGTGGGCAAAAAGTAAACACATATATGTACATATTTATATACACATATACATATGTTTGTGTTTGTGTATATATATGTGTGCAATCCTTCACAGAGGAATCAGAATGGCTAAGGTGTGTTGATCCTCACTGGTATTCAGAGAAAGGCCAAGTGAAGGAATATTAGAATAATGAGGTGCTGCCTTGCTCCACCAAGCTGACACAGCTCCGCAAATCAGAAGATCCTAAGTGCTGGTGTGGATGGTGGACAGGGAGTCCCATGCACGTGAGCATGTGGCCAGGTGAAGCGGACTGAAATACGTGCATTATCTTTCCAAAGCTAGAACCAGGGTAGAGAAGTGAGGGGCGTGGGGCACAAATGTAAGGAGGCCGGTGCTGTCGGGTTGACGCCCCACTTCAAAGCTCTGACAACCGGGTCCTTCCTGCACTTTGCTCCCCTGGTGTCTCATCATCTTATACTAGTCCTGACCTTTTCACGTTTGGGTACTGTGGTCCCACTCTGGGTGGAACTGAAGAGACTTCCTTGGAGGCCCACAGTGTTGCTTAGCTGGCCGTGTCGTGGGTATTCCCTAAGAGTGACCTGGCAGGGAGCATTTGATGTGTGAAGACAGGTACTTTAATGGAGGGAAGGAGTTGCCCAGGCCTGGCCTCTGGGGAGGAGTTTGGGAAACTGGGAAGGACTGAGAGAGCGAAATCCAAAATGGCTTTGTTCCACCCTCTCAGAAGCGAGACCAAGAAGTGTCTGAGTCTGCCTGAGAGGGTTTTGTAGGTCACAGATCCTCCAATCTCTGCCCCCAGGAATGCCTTGGGACTTCGGAGAAAGAAAGCTGGAAGATGCCCGTGAAGAGTTAGGAAGATATTCTCTGTGCCTGTAAGGAAGCAGAGAGCAGAGTGTGCCAGGTCTTGTACCAGTGTCAAGGCGGAGAGGGTTGAGAGGGCAGAACTTGGACTTTGGAGTCTACATACATAGGTTCCACTCTCTTATTTACTTTCTAGATATGTAAACTTGGGCAAAAAACCAGACACAGCAAACCTAGGTTTTCTTCCCAATGATGTGAGGATTAAAAAAAAAAGACTAACTCCGAGTTGGTGTCAGGAGCTAAAGAAGAGATGTCTGAAGCCAGCCCTCTTCCGCCCTCTCAAACATCACAGACAAGTCGACGGTCCCTTATTTGAGTTTTTAAAAATATATGTGTTTAAAAAAATCGCTAGACATCAGTCTGGAGGCCTTTCAGAAGAAACCGAGGACAAAGGAGTGTATCTCAGTGAGTGCTCTCAGCCCAAGGCACATGAAGAGATCAGATCCAGACAGGTCAACCCCACCCCTCCTGGCTTTGCAATAAGCTTGCACCTTGGACCAGTAGAGCTTAGGACGTTGCTCAGCTCTGGAAGCTCTGGAACCCCTGTTTGTGAGGGGTGGAGCAGGAGTGGTGTGATGAGTAATTTTAGGTGTGGACTTCACTGGCTAAGTGAGGCCTAGATAGCTGATAAAACATTCTTTCTGGGCAGGTCTACAAGGGTGTTTCTGGAAGACATTAGCATTTGAATCAGTAGTCTGTGTAAAGGTTTGCCGCCTGCTGACTGGGCAGGCATCTCGAAATCCTCTGACTGCCAGATACAGCACAAAGTTGGAGGAAGGACGGACAAACTCTCCTTGTGCTAGGACCCTCATCCTCTCCCGCCCTCCGACATCAGAGCTCCTGGTTCTTCAGCCTTTGGATACCAATGGAATCACACCGCTGGCTTTCTGACCCTATCTCATGTGAGCTGATTTCCATAGCAAAGCTCCTGTATGTATCAGCATATACAAACATGCATGTATATCCTACTGGTTCTGGATCTCTGGAGAGCCCTGATCGATACAGACGGGAATCCTTTAGTAGAAAATTCTTACAGCTCTCACTTCAGTTCAAAGATAAAGAACTGCATTTACTTTATTTAAATTGTTTTTTTCTATTTAAAAGAGAAACATAAGGCTAGAAGTGGTGGCTCACGCCTATAATCCTTGCACTCTAGGAGGCCAAGGCTGGTGGATTGCCTGAGCCAGAGCAAGAGCTTGTCTCTAAAAATAGCTGGGTGTGGGGCAGGCCTGTAGTTCCAGCTACTTGGGAGGCTGAGGCAAGAGAATCGCTGAAGCCCAAGAGTTTGAGGTTGCTGTGAGCTGTGATGCCAAGGATGGCATGGTGAGACTCTGTCTCAGAAATAAAATAAAAAAACAAAAAAAAAGAAAAAGAAATAAATAAAATGTTGGCTTGACACCTATAGCTCACAGCCAAGAGCTGGCGGGTTCGAACCCAGGCTGGGTCTGCCAAGCAACAATGACAATTAAAACATAAAAATAGCCAGGCATTGTGGGAGGAGCTACTTGGGAGGTTGAGGCAAGAGAATCACTTAAGCCCAAGAGTTTGAGGTTGCTATGAGCTGCGAAGCCATAACACTCTACTGAGGGAGACATAGTGAGACTCTGTCTCAATTTTTAAAAAAAGGAAGAAAATGTAAAAGTGGGGGCTGCCGACTCCGCCTTTGTCTCCTTAGGGTGTGAGCCCTTGATGGGAAAACTGAATCCGGAAGGAGGTGGACTTTTCCTAACCTAAATGGAGACTCAGTTCCTGGGAACACAAGCCATTTCATTCCGTCTTAGAACTCAGTTCATTCCGTCTTAGTGAGGTACAGTGAAGAATCGAGACTCCCAGAGCATTTTATTCTGTTTTCTGCACCTGTTCACTATGTCATGATCACAAGGCACATGTGATGTTATATCCTGATCTCTTTACCTGTAGAACATTATCCCATGAACTTTTCTGGTGTTACTGTGTAGTCGTTAAGCCTGTCGATTCCATTCCCATTGAAGGGCATTTAGGTTGTTTACAGGTGTATACTTTTAAAAATATGCTGTGATAAATAGCACAGGGTAGGGGGTGGAGCTTTGAGTGATGTGCCCTGAGAGTGTTCAGTGTCACAGTTGAGGGAACTTCCATCTCTCTGATCCCTTCATGTCACAAATGGGGGAAACTGAGGCTCAGAGAAGGGACATGGCCTGCCCCCGGTGAGCTGGCGAGTCAGTACAGGGTGAGGCTCGGAACACTGGTTTCTGATAACGTTACAAATTCCCAGTAGGTGCACCAGTGCAGAAGCCCAGGAGCCTTTAAGTGTTTTTGTAACCAGGTGTAGCTCAACCTCACGGCCTCCTCAAAATCCATCCCCATCTCTCTGTCCACTTTATAGCCAGGACCTCAGAAGAACACTTGGGACAAGGAACTCCCTTTCCTTGCTGCTAAGCCACAGCTTTCAGCTGCTTCACAGAGCTGTCTGGTATCCCTGTGCTGAATAAACATTTATGTAATTTACTTAATAACTTTGTTGTTGCTCCATAAATTTTTTCTCTCTTCATTTTTAAGTTTATTTATTTAAAAAATTAAAGCAACATATGTATTTTTAAAAATAAAATTTATTGAAGAATAATTCATAAGATGCACGGATTTCAAGTAAGTTTTTGTTTGTCTGTTTTGAGACAGGGTCTCACTCTGTCACCCAGGCTGCAGTGGCACCATCATAGCTCACTGTAGCCTCAAACCCCTGCGCTCCAGGGATCTTTCCTCCTCAGCTTCTTGACTCTTTTCTTGGTGTTGTCTATGGCTGTGTTGCAGTTTGTTTCTCTGTTTACTTACTGACAGGCATTTGGGTTTTTTCTTTGTTCTAGCTTGTGACCTGTCTTGGTCAGGTTTGTGTTGCTGTAACAGAACAGCTGAGGCTGGGTAATTTAAAAAGAAAAGAGGTATGTTTAGCTCATGGCTCTGCAGGCCGGAGCTGCCCTTGGCAAGGGCCCCTGCTCTCCCACTCCGGGCAGAAAGCAGAGGGGAGCAGTATGCAGAGATCCAAGGCCAGAGAGGAAGCAGGAGGACACGGAGGAACTGGACTCTCTTTACTCCTTCCTGAAGGAACTAATCCATTCCCTGCAGGGTGAGAACACACTAGCCCTCTGGGAGGGCACCGACCCATTCATGAAGGATCTGCCCCCATGCCCCAGCTGCCTCCCACCAGGCCTAGCTCCCAACATGGCCACAGTGAGGATCAAATTCCAGCAGAAGTTTTGGTGGAGACAAACCTCGTCCGGACCATGTCAGGGCTGCTAGGAATAGAGCTGCTATGGACCTTCTTGTTGAAGTCTCCACACTGACATGTGCTGAGTTTTCTCCTGACAATATCTAGAATGAGACGCTTGGGGTGTGGGGTGAGCATATATTTAACTGACACCCTATTTTCTAAAGTATTCATGCCATTTTGCATTCCAACCAGCAGTGTAAGAGATGCAGCTGCTGCACATCTCACCAGCCTTTGGTACCAGATGCTATTTATTTTGTTATTAACAGAGACAGAGTCTTGCTGTTTTGCCCAGGCTGATCTCAAACTCCTGAGCTCCGGGGATTCTCCTGCCGCAGCCTCCTGAGTAGCTGGGACCACAGGTGTGAGCGAGCCCAGCTCTGGAAGTTTGTGTTTCTTTTTTCTTTTAGCTTTTCTTGTGTTTCTGTAGTAATTTCCTTTTGTGAGTTTAATATGCTTTTCTTATGCTTTATGGTTATATGTATACCTTTTTGGTAAGTAGAATCTTCTGATCTGTTGGTTTGTTGTTTTCTCATTGAAGTGTTAACGATCTTTTACATTTGGGATAAAGTCCTTTATCAGGTGTGTGTACTGACAATATCTCCTGTCAGTGTCTCCTGTCAGTGTGTGGCCTGCCTTTTCATCTTCTTTTATTTTTTTCTTCTTTTTTTTTGAGACAGAGACTCACGTCTCACTCTGTCACCCTGGGTAGAGTGCTGTGGTGTCATCATAGCTCACAGCAACCTCAGACTCTTGTGCTCAAGAGATTCCCCTGCCTCTTGGGACTACAGCCACCCACCACCACACCTGGCTAGTGTTATCTGTTTTTTTTTTGCAGTTTTTGGCTGGGGCTGGGTTTGAAACTGCCACCTCTGGCATATGGAGCCAGCGCCCTACTCCTTTGAGCCACAGGCAACGCCCTAGTGTTTTCTGTTTTTAGCAGAGATGGGGGGTCTTGCTTTTGCTCAGGCTGGTCTCAAACTCCTAATCCACCTGCATCAGCCTCCCAGAGTGATGGGATCACAGGCGTGAGCCACTGCTCTGGCCTCCTTGTCATTTTCTTAACAATAAACTTTGATTTTTTTGGCTAGGTGCCTGTAGCACAGTGGTTATGGCGCCAGCCACATACTCCAAGAGCGGCAGGTTCGAACACAGCCTGGGCCAGCTAAACAACAATGACAACTACAACAACAAATAGCCAGGTGTTGCAGTGGGCGCCTGTAGTCCCAGCTACTTGGGAGGCTGAGGCAAGGGAATTGCTTAAGCCCAAGAGTTTGAGGTTGCTGTGAGCTGTGACGTCACAGCACTCTGAGGGAGACATAGTGAGACTCTAGGTCTAAAGCAAACAAACAAACAAAAAACAAACTTGATTTTGAAGAGAAGGTTTTACTTTTTATGAAATTCAAATTCATCTCTCTTTTTAAAAATAGTTCATGAAGGGTGGAGCTTGTGGCTCAGTGAGTAGGGCGCCAGCCCCATATACCAAGGGTGGCAGATTCAAACCCAGCCCCAGCCGAACTGCAACCAAAAAATAGCTGGGCGTTGTGGCGGGCGCCTGTAGTCCCAGCTGCTTGGGAGGCTGAGGCAGGAGAATCGTGGAAGCCCAAGAGCTGGAGATTGCTGTGAGTCCTGTGATGTCACGGCACTCCACCGAGGGCGGTAAAGTGAGACTCTGTCTCTACAAAAAAAAAAAAAAAAAATCATGCTTTTTGTGACCTATTTAAAAAGTCTTTGTCTGCTCTAAGGTCACAAATATTTTCTCCTCTCTTCCCTTCTGGTAGTCCTATAGTTTTATTCTTTGTGTTGAGGTTTTTGAACTTTGCATTAAATTCTTGCATGGTTTGAAATAACAATCAAAGTCCAGTCAGGTGCAGGGGCACCTGTCCGTAGCCCCAGCTATTAGGGGGACTGAGGGCCGAGGATATCTGGAGCCCAGGAGTTTGAGAGCTTGAGACCAACTTGGGCAGCACAGTAAGATCCTGTTTAATAAAAAGAATCAAGACTTAGGTTTTTTCTTCCCAGGTGGAACACCAGCTGTTCCAACACCACTTGTTGATGAGATTGTTCTTCCCCCATTGAATTACTTTGGCGTATTTGATCTTTACTTGAACTGTACATGAGGGAAAAGGAGCCCCCTTAGGTGTTCTCTCTGCCTGTAGCAGCAAAGTACAAGATTTAAACTTAGATGCAAGCCTGGGATGCCACGAAAGGGGAAGAGAAATGACAAAGGACCTCTGGTGCAATGACTCTGACGTTAGTACTTTAGGGCCAACGACCGCCCTTAAGTTAAATGTGCAACCTCAAAAGCCGTTGTTCTGGTTTACGGTAATTCATCTTAATACTTTGTATTGTCAGATGTCTAAAGACAATACTTGGGGGTCATTGGTGAGATTTGAACAAATACTTCAGAGAAATGCACAGTCTCCACCTTGGGTTTTTGAATGAAGCATAGGCAGGCTTCTCTGCTGACCTCGAAGCAGGAAAAGGGCAATAATATTGGGGAAAGAGTTCATTGGCAAGACTGTCCTTCCAAGAATGGTTTACACTGATTGGGGAGCCCTGCAGGGGGAATCCACATCACTGTACCCATCCTGTAGACAGGAAGGTGGCTTCAGGCAGCAGCTGGATGAAAGCAGATTTAAGGCACCCAGCTGTGGAATGAAGTCATTTTCTACAGGTTCTTCCTTCACTGAGACAGTGAGTTCAGGATGATCATTCTCTGAGGGGCTAAGAGGTGCTTCCCCGATTTTCACTAGCACATTAGTTTGGTTCTCTGTCTCAGAGGGTGTCTCTAAGACTAAGGGCTTCATACATGTGTGGGCCAAATGAATTAGTTCCTGATGGCTTCCAGATTGGCTGAAGATGTCCCCACTGACAGAGAGAGGGAGGCTGTTGAGGAACTGGGTCATTCTGGGTAGACCTCTGGGAGCTCCAGGCTGGTAGAGTCAGGGGGAGAACATTTGAAGAACTTGACTAGGAGGCTGAGTGTGGTGGCTCGCACCTGTAATCCAAGCACTCTGAGAGACTGAGGCAGGTGGATCGCCTGAGCTCAGGAGTTTGAGGCCAGCCTGAGCAAGAGCCAGACTCCATCTCTACAAAAACAGAAAAATTATCTGGACATCAAGGTGGGCACCTGTAGTCCCAGCTACTCAGAGGCTGAGGCAGGAGGATTGCTTGAGCCCAGGAGTTTGAGGTTGCTGTGAGCTGTGACTCCATGGCACTCTACTGAGGGCGACAAAGTGAGACTCTGTCTCTACCAAAAAAAAAAAAAAAATAATAATAATAAAATAAGTGAATGAATAAATAAAAAATAAAAAAGAAGAACATGACTCGGCCCAAGTTGTCCAGAATGCCCAATAGGAATCAGACTCTGAGTCTGAAGTGTGAACACCGTCAGAGTCCCTGGGGAGATGCTCTGGAGGGGTGACAGCTGGGCTTTAACCTGCTGTAGACTCAGCAGACAGGGCCCCAGCCTCACTCCATTCCCCTGGCCTTCCGCTGCCTCCTCAGAGACCAGGGCATCATTCCCGAAAGCTGCCTCCACTCCAGGTTCCTAACTACAAGGCTGCAAGTTTTCTCTTGTAAAAGCTGATTTTGTAGTAACAGTGTATGTTTCTCTCCTTTCAAATCTCCTTCTTGCTCCAGCTCACTCATTCCAGCTTTCTTTCCATCTCTGGCCATCTGAGCTGCTGTTCCGTTTTCCAGTTTCCTCCTCTGTGCCTTCCGAGGTAGCACTTTGGGGGTCCTGTCGGCTGGGCTGGGGCAGCTGCCACCACCATCGCCACCACGGCTCCAGACTATCTAACACGGGACTGCCTGCCACAGTTGCCCTGCCTATCATCCATCCATCCATCCATCCATCCATCCATCTATCTATCTATCTATCTATCTATCTATCTATCTATCTATATATAGATATATATATATATTTTTTTAACAGTTTTAACATTAAAAGTCTCTTATCCAGCTTGGCATCTGTAGCTCAGCGGCTAGGACGCCAGCCACATACACTGGAGCTGGCAAGTTCCAAACCAGCCCAGGCCTGCCAAAGAATAATGACAACTACAACCAAAAAATAGCCGGGCGTTGTGGCGGGTGTCTGTAGTCCCAGCTACTTGGGAGGCTGAGGCAAGAGAATCACTTAAGCCCAGGAGTTGGAGGTTGCTGTGAGCTGTGATGCCACAGCACTCTACTGAGGGTGACATAATAAGACTCTTGTCTCAAAAAAAAAGTCCCTTCTCCACATATTTATCATTTTTAGCTTTTCTAGTTTCCCTCTGGTATTATTTCCATTGCCTGAGGCACTTCCTCTGATAATTCTTGTAGTGCAGGTCTCCTGGTGACACTGTCTCTCTGCTTTTGAGTGTCTCAAAAAATCTTTTATTTCAGCTTCATTAATTTTTTTTCTTTTTCTTTATTATTATTGTTTTCTTTTACTTGACCAGGCCTGCTGAGAAATCATCTTCATTTTTGAAGGATTTAAAATTTTTTTTTTTGTTAGTTTTAGGTTAATTGAGGGTATAAAGAATTAGGTTACAATGTTTGCATTTGTTAGGTGAAACCCTTCTTATAATTATGTCCCACCCTCACGAGGTGTGCCTTATATCCTAACATCATGCCCATTAAGGGGGGTCCACCCATCCCTCTCCCTCCTCCCCTCTCCCCACTCCTTGAATTGATTTGAGTTTCTTTCTTGTGTGGGCGTGTATTAGATCATCTACTGACTTCATATTAAAATTGAGTACACTGGATTCTTGCTTCTCTATCCTTGTGATACTTTGCTAAGAAGAATGTATTTCCCCTCCATCCAGGTTAATAGAAAAGACATAAAGTCTGCATCGTTTTTAGTGGCTGAATAGAATTCCATGGTATATATATATACTGCAGCTTGTTAAACCATTCCTGGGTTGATGGGCATTTGGGCTGTTTCCACATTTTGGTTGATTATAAATGGAACTGTGATAAATAGTCCAGTGCAAATGTCCTTATGATAAAGTATGTTTTTTGCTTCTGGGTAGATGCCTAGTAATGGGATTGCAGGATCAAATGGGAGGTCTACCGTATATACTCGAGTATAAGCTGAGTATTTTCGGCACAAAATTTGTGCCGAGTTTGGGATTTTCGGCACAAATTTTGTGCCGAAAAAACTCAGCTTGTACTCGAGTATATACGGTAATTTGAATTCTTTGAGGATTTTCCATACTTCCTTGCATAAAGGTTGCATTAGTTTGCAGTCCCACCATCAGTGTAAAAGTGTTCCCTTCTCTCCACGTCCACATCTGCAGCTTTGAGACTTTGTGATGTGGAGTTAGGTGATGTCTCAGGGTGGTTTTGATTTGCATTTCTCTGACAATCAGGGAAGATGAGCATTTTTTCAAATGTTTGTTAGCCATTCATCTGTCTTCCTCAGAGAAGGTTCTGTTCATCTCTCTTGCCCAGGGGTAGATTGGACTTTTTGTTGATTGTCCCCTCTTCTCCTGTCCCCTCCCCTTCCCTCTCCTCTCCTCTCCTTTTCTCTTTTGAGACAAAGTCTCAAGTTGTCACCCTCGGTAGACTGCTGTGGCATCATAGCTCACAGCAACCTCAACTCAGGCTCAAACAATCCTCTTGCGTCAGTTTTTCTATTTTTAGTAAAGACAGGGTCTTGCTTTTGCTCAGGCTAGTCTTGAACTTGTGAGCTCGAGCAATCCACCTGCCTCTGCCTCCTAGAGTGCTGGGATTACAGGCGTGAGCCACCAGGCCTGGCCAAGAATTTCTGTTTCTTTACTCTGTCTGTTCAGCCCTCTGTGATCTGCACGATTGCTCAGCTTCCAGCTCCCATCCCCCTAGTCAATTTTTGCCTGATCTTACAGAGTGTTAGCATTGACAGGCATAGCTTCATATTCCACAACAGACTTGAGCAGACCCCTAACAGATTTCTGGAGCTCTTTCTCTGTAACACTCTTTCCTCTCTGGATGGGTGTTACACATTCCAGTTGCTTCAGTCTTCCTGAACCCCAATCTTTTTCTCTTCAACTCAGTGGGACAGCCATGCTTTTCTCTGGATCCCTGCAACATTCTTCCAGGTAGAAATCCTGGTATTCATCCTTGTTTATTCTTTTGTATATTCCTTCTCCCTTGTTAGCCCTTTGATGCCTGTTGTCTAATGTGGTGAAAAGACCCGTTTCACACGTTTTGTCCAAATTTCTAGTTGTTAACATTGGAGGACACATTTCAGCCACGCACTAAATCCCCTTTCTGTCATTTCCTACATTTCTTTTTAGGTGGGATCCTCTGTGGCAGCTGCCTCATGATCTCTTGGTGGAGGGTTGATCTGTTCTGGTTCTTCGTGTTGCCAGAATGGTTTTTATTTATTTATTTATTTATTTATTTATTTATTAAATCATAGCTGTGTACATTGATATGATCATGGGGCATCATATACTAGCTTCATAAACCATTTGACACATTTTCATCCCAATATTCAACATAGCCTTCCTGGCATTT
>CAUYPK010084854.1:0-25436 GCA_963574355.1 Loris lydekkerianus | reverse complement strand
TCAAGAATGGAAGAAAAAGTATCCAATGTACTCAGCTCTACTATGAAGCTAAATTATAGCTTTCACATGAAGGCTATAACCCAACTATAGCACAAGACTATGGGGAAAGGGCCAAGGAAGGGGAAGGGAGGGGGGAGGTTTTGGTAGGAGGGAAGGTAATGGGTGGAGCCACTTCTAGGGTGCATCTTAGGTGGGTACAGTCAAAACTTACTAAATGCAGAATACAAATGCCTACATACAGTAACTAAGAAAAGGCCTTGAAGGCTACGTTAAACAGTTTGATGAGAATATTTCAGATTGTATATGAAACCCGCACATTGTACCCCTTGATTGCACTAATGTACCCAGCTATGATTTAACAATAAAAGTAAATAAATTAAAAAAAGAAATAACTATTCCTACTCTCATTTCTCTCATTTCCTTAGATACTCCTGTAATAATATGAAATTTATTAATAATGTTGTAAAGTATTATATATTACTTGAAGACAGATTACATGTCATTTTAATATACTCCATCAATATATATGTATTAGACTGATGCCTTATCTAAAATCTTTGGCGTTTGTATGATAGACATATCTTAACAGTTTTACTACCATGTATTATGTAATACATGTATATTTACTTGTAGAAGCTGATGCTAACTTTTAATGTTTGGTTTTTAGGTACTGAAAATGGATATTTATGAAGTGCCTGTTGTCTGTTAAATAAAATACCATTCTGCAGAGGTAATAATTCCACTGAAATAATATTGCCCATTACAGAATTGTTCTAGTTAATGAGCCAAATCTCTGCCTAACATTGAAAATTTCATAGAAAATAATCAATGTTGAATTGAAACTTGGAACTTTTAGTCAGAAGCTATAGTCAGTTTTTTTTAAGAAAAAGTTTTATGCTTTCTCTAAGCTTATTTACCAAACCAATCATGTTTCATGTTTTAGAAATAAAGTCTGCATTTTCTTTTTCATTTTTTAAATTTTATAACCAGGACTCAGAGTAAGAAAAAAATTGCCATAAACAGGATTAAAAGTGAATCTACATAAAAATTCATCTAAATTGATGACAATGGGCATCATGTTTTTCCTAGAATGAGATGTAGTCAATATTCTTATAGCAAAAGAACCATCAGCTCACTATACCAGTTACATACCAATGCCAATTCAGTACACGATGAACACCAATGGGGGTCAGTCACTGACCCCAGAATAAATATTACAATTTTGTCAACAACCTATATATCTTATGTACCATTGTACAAGTAACTAAGACTTTAATCACATTATCTGTATGGTCCTTCCATTGTATTTTCCTATTTGGTGTGTGACTGGGACACATTTATTTGTTGCATTCGCTGCATGCCTTCATATATTTTCAGTCTCTCTGCTAGGAGGACAAAGGTAGCAGTGGCTTTTTTTGGGTGAGCTTTTCACTGTCTCCTAACTTCCTTTTGGTTTGATGTGAACTGTTCCTCTTGTCACTGTGCCTTGTCCTTGATTGTATTCATGTCCACAAAGATTCAGTTGTCATTCTATCTTTTTTGTGGAGACTATGTACATTTGGGGGGCACCTTCTTATGTTTTCTTCACAGAACGATCATGCCAAATCTTTCAAAAAGTACTTTATTCCCAATAGTTTCTCCGAATGAAGTTGCAGCCAGTACATAATTGTTACTATGAAAAATCACATATGAATTGTATGATGCAGTGTTGATGATGTTGAAGAAAAACCAGGGGCCAATGGCGAGTTTCTTTAGCAATAGGAATATGTTCTCATGCACTTATCAAGTGCATCAACATCTGCTTTAGTACACTATTAACAGTGTATCAGGCTTGTTATCTGTCATCTTCATATTTTCATGCAGTGTGGAAAGTACTGTAACTACCTTTCCTGTCTTTGGAACATAACTTACTAATGTCATAGAGAGAGAGGAGGCAAATCTTACTGTATCAGATGGAGCATTTTTCATCAATATTGGCCTGAGTTCTGGAGGAAAATCCCTTTAGTCACTTCAAACAGTAGAAACAATGGTTATATTTTTGCAAAGCAAGTTGAAAGCCAGGGCAATGAAAGTAAACTTTCTGTCCATGGTGACATTTTTCCTGACTGATCCAAATGACAGTTCTGAACCACAATCTTTTTACAATCTTGGAGCCACTATTATCATTTCTTGGAAGATTCTCTGATTTCCTTGCATATGGCTCCACCCCAAAACAGCAGTTTATAGAAGAATCACACAAAAGATTCACTGCAATTCTATACTTACCAGATGTAGTTGGTATGTAAAGTCTGAGCACACAACGCCCATGGAAAGACACCACTTCCTTATTGACAGTGACAGACTCACAAGGATTCTAGTAAAGTGAGAGCTCTTGAACTGGAGCAAACTTATGCTGTCTGAAAGCTTCATGTGCTGGTATCTTGATGGGGATTGCATTGAATCTGTAAATCCCTTTGGACAGTGTGGATATTTTAACCATGTTGATTGTACCAATCCATTAGCATGATATGTTTTCTACTGTTTGTGTCATCTGTGATTTCTTTCCTCAGTGTCTTGTAATTCTCCTTATAGAGATCTTTCACCTCCATGGTGAAATATTTTCCAGACCATTTTATTTTCTTTGTAGATATTATGAGTGATATTGAGTCTTTGATTTGACTCTCAGCTTGACTTTTACTGGCATATGGGAATGCTACTTATTTGTGTACACGGATTTTGTAACCTGAGACTTTGCTGAACTTACCAATTCTAGGACTCTTTGGAGTTTTCTAGATACAACATCATGTGATTAATGATAGTTTGAACTCATTTTCCTGATTTGGATACCCTTTATTTCTTTCTCTTTCCTGAGTGCTCTGGCTAGGACTCTAGTATTATGTGGAATAGAAGTGGTGACAAGGTGGCACCCCCATCTTGTTCCAAAACTTTGGAAATTCTTTCAACTTTTCCCTCTTCATTATGATTGTCTGTGAGTTTCTCATATATGGCTTTTATCATATTCATATCCCTTCTATGCCTTATTTGTTGAGGGTATTTATCACGAAAGGGTACTGGTTTTTGTCAAATGCTTTTCCTGCGTCTACTGAGATGATCATATGATCTTTGTTTTGCTTCTGTTTATGTGATAAATGAAAAACACACACACACACACACACACACACACACACACACACGTAAAATATATAAAACCTTCCCTGTTATGAAGTCCCCTTAGTTACGGTGGATTTTTTTTTTAAATGTGCTATTGGATTAGGTTTGCTATAAGGAATATTGGTCTGTAGTTTTCTTTTTTCATTGTGTCCTTTCCTTTTTTGTGCTTTCAACATGATACTGGCTTTATAAAATGAGCTGGAGATGGTTTCCTCCATCTCAATGTTATGAAATAATTTCTTTAGTATAGGAATCAGCTCTTCTTTATAGATCTGGTAAAACTTGGCTGTGAATCCATCTGGTCCTGGCCTTTTTATAGTTGAAAAAAAATTTTTTTCAGGTTAATGTGAGGGTAAAATAGCCAAATTACAATATTTGAATTTGTTGGGTAGAGTCCCTCTTGTAGTTATGTTAGTTGTAAGTTTTTTTTATTACTATTTTGATATCAGTGCTCATTATTGGTCTGTTCAGTTCTGTTTCTTCCTGATTGAGTCTTGGGTGAATGTGTGATTCTAGGAATTTGTCCATTTCCTCTAAATATTCTAGTGTATGTGCACAGAGATTTTCATAGTATTCACAGATGATGTTTTGCATTTCTGTGATATCAGTTGTAATATCTCCAACTGAACCCAATTGAGCTTATTTGGGTTCTTTCTCTTCTTTTCCTTGTTAATCTACCAAGAGGTCTATCAATTTAGTTTATGTTTTCAAAGAACCAACTTTTTGTTTTTGTTGATCCTTTGTATTTTTTTTTTTTTTTTTCATTGCATTTAGTTCTTCTCTGACCTTTGTTATTTGTTTTCTTCTGCTGGCTTTGGGTTTGGCTTGCTATTTCTTTTCTAGTTTGAGATTTGACATTAGGTTGTTAATTTCTGATTTTTCTGTCTTTTTCATGTGGGCATTTAGGGTATGGATCTTCCTCTTATGAATGGTTTTGCTGAATACAATAGATTTTGATAGCTTGTGTCTCCTTTGTCATTTGGTTCAAGGAATCTGTTGATTTCTATCTAAATTTTGTTATTGACCCAATAATCAGCAACAGGTTAATTTTCATGACTTTGTATCAATTTGAGTGTTTCTCTTAGAATTGATTCTAGTTTTATTCCACTGTGGTCTGAGAAGATACATGGTATGATTTTAATTTTTTTGAATTGTTGAGACATGTTTTGTGGCTTAAGATATGATCAACCATGGAGAATATTCCATGTGCTGATAAGAATGTACATTCAGTAGTTTGGGGATAGGGTGTTCTATAAATGTCTTTAAGTCCATTTGTTTTAGAGTCTCATTTAAGTCCTATGTTTATTTTCTGGTTTGATGATTTGTCCACCTCTAACAGTGGGATGTTGAATTCCCTGGCAATTATGATGCTACTATTTATTTCCTTGCTTAGCCCCAGTAGAATTTGCTTTATGTATCTGGGAGCTCCTGTGTTGGGTACATATATATTTCGGATTCATGTTGAATTGCTCCCTTTACCACTGTTAATTTATAATTAATTTTATCTGATAATGAGAATGCCTATAACTTGATTTTTTTTGGTTTCTGTTTATGTGGATTTTTTTTGTCTTCATCTTTTCACATTGAGCCTGTGTGCAACCTTATAGTTCAGATGTGTTTCCTGGAGACAGGTTATATATGGGTTGTGTTTTTTCATCCATTCAGCTATCCTGTGTCTTTTGAATGAAGCATTTAAACCATTAATATTGCATGAAGGAATATGTGGGACACGGTTCTGTTCATAATATTGGGTAGTATCTTATTGCTTTGTTTTCGCTCTTGTACTGTTGTTTTGCAAGAGTTGTGAGTTTTAGTTTTTTTTTTTTTTATAATGGGGGGGATGATTTTGGATTGGTAGGTGTCTATTGTACTGATTCATGTATACTGCAGTTCTAATTGTTTCCTGTAGGGCACGTCTGGGCATGACAAATTCCCTCGTTATTTGTTTGTCTGGAAAAGACTTAATTTCTCCATCAATTTTGAAACTTGATTTTATAGAATACAAAATTATAACTTGTATTTCTTCTGTTTACGATAATTGAATGTGGGACCCTACTCCCTTCTGGCTTGTTAGGTTTCCACTGAGAAGTCTGTAGTTAGACCAATGGCTTTTCCTTTGTAGGTTAGTTGTTGCTTTTGTCTGCTGCTTGCAGAATTTTCTTCTTCATTTTGACTTTGGCTAAATTGATAACTGTGTGTCCTGGAGATATCCTATTTGTTGTGAATCTTCCTGGTGTTCAATGACCATCTTGTTTCTGCATGTCTGAATCTCTGATGATACCAGAGAAGTTTTCCTCAATAATTCCCTTGAATATATTTTCTATGCTTTTTGCTCTTTCTTCTCCCTCAGGGATACCTATAATTCATATATTAGTTTGATTCACATAGTCCCATATTTCTAAGTAATTGTTCATTCTTCTTTATTCTGTCTTTCTTCATCTTTGAATGACTAGGTTAGCTCAAGAGCCTTGTATTCAAGCTCTGAGAGCCTTTCTTCTGCTTTCTTTTGCCTGTTGAAGCTTCCTGGTGTGTTTGAAATTCTTTAAACTGCTCTTTCACATATTTAAATTCTAGTATATCCTTTCTTATGTTGTCCAGTTGTTTAGTGACTCCTTCATTTTTTCCCTTGATTTCCTTAAGTATTTTTTTTTATCTGTTTTTGCTGGTTTTCACCTTTCTTTTAAATTCCATTCATCTTATTTGCCATCCATATTCTGAATTAAATTTCTGTCATTTTGGAAATTTTCTGGTGGTTGGAATCACTATTGTAGCTTGTTTTCCTGGGGGTGTTGAACTTTATTCTTTCATGTTACCAGGGTTCATTTGCTGGTTTCTTTTCAGACAAATCCTCTTCTTTCAGCTGAGGGCTATTATGTTCGTAAGGCACTTGTTCTCCTTTGCTGAGAATTCTCCAACTTAGTAAGAAGAAGGGGAGGTCCCTAGAAGGTGGTTTTGTTGTTGGAATGTTGACCTTGCAGGGGAAGGGTGGGCACACTGAGGTCCTGTAATGCAGGCGTCTGTTTCTGTCTGGTTCCACTGTGACTGTCACATTTCAAGCAAGATCTGTATGGTCTTCACACCAGGTGGTGGGTTATTCCCCAGAGTGTTGTTGGAAGTTTGAACTGGGGGCTTTATGAGACCCTTTCCATGGAGGATGACATTATGGGATATTGCTCTGCCTGGGTTTTCCACACAGATGGGACAGTGGGAGCTGCATTATGCTATTTAGGCAGTAGTCATGATTGTCCTGACTGTAGGCAAATCCTCAAACCAGGTTCAGGTGCAATGGCAGGTTAAGGCTAGTGGCTCCCTGCCAGAGTGTTGGACCTTGGGGTAGTTGTGAGCCCAGAAAATGTAGTGAAGATTTGGAGGTGGCATCTAGGAACAATGCCTGAATTTCAAGCATAGCGTCACAGGCCAGCAGAAGCTCTGGAGGCACATGGACAGAGCCTAAGGTCCTGGGGCAACATTGGAGCTTCAGAGGGGCTTGACTGCATTCCCAGAAGCTGCACAGCTGTGGTGAAATCAGGGGTGGAGCCTTGGGCCAGGGCACAGTGAGAGCCTCAGAGCCAGAACTGCAGCCTCTAGGAAGGCCCTATGTGGGCTGCAGGGTCAGACTGCAGTTTGAGAACTACAGAGGTGGGGCTGTGCTGGCAGATGGTGTTTCCTGTGCACTGACTGCAGATGCTGAACCATATAGGTGGGTGGGTGGCACTAGCAGGACAGAAGCTATGAAGTGGAGCCATGCAGGGTGGGCAACAGTATGGATGTCCTGGGGATGGGGATAGGGCTGCAGGATGTAGACACCGGGCAGCCAGGGTTCTATCCACACCCCAGTCCTGCTGAGGCAGCTACCCAAGACTTCCAAGGTAGTATCTGTGGTGCCTGAGGCTGCCTCTTCTGCTCAGATCCTGCACTGGGGGCAGGGAGCAGCATCCACTCTGCCTGCTTTCTCCCCGGCCCAGCAGGGGCCATGTGAAAGCTACTGCTACTAAACTGAGCTCCATGTAGTCCTGGCATCATGCCTGTGAGAGCTCAGAATGGTATCCGCTATGGAAACCTCGGATTGGCAGCACCCAATTCCTGCTGTGCCCATTCTCTGGAGCGATGTTTTTGCATAAACTCCCAGCAGCTCCCAAATCAGCCTGAAGATGTGTGGTGGTGGTGGTGAAGCCCACTCACAGTTCAGGCAACAGTGTCTGCATGGTGAACGTGGAGCGCAAGGGCTCGCTCCTCTTGTCCTTCCTCAGGTGTGAATGCCACCACAAAGTTCCCTTTGATCTTGCTGAATGCAGTTTCTGTCACCTTCTCCTTCGCTCTCCATGTCCCCTATTGCTTCTATGGAGTTTTACAATATTCTTTCCATGAAAAGCCATCCACAGGTAGACATTCATCTGCAAATTTTGATCTTCTTTTTGAGAGCAATGTTCATGAGCCATTTCTAGTCTGCTATCTTACCCACCTTGAAAATCCTAAAGATTCTATATATTTGTTTTTAATTCTAGAATTAATGAGTGAGATTTAACAAGGTCACATGATAAAGGTCAATATACAAAACATCAACAGCATTTCTATACACCAGCAACAAACAGTTTAAAAATGAAATTAAAAAAAGCATCAAAAAGCATAAAATAATTGGCATAATTTTAAAAAATGTGTGCATTACCTATACACTGAAATTTACCATACATTGCCAAGAAGCCAAAGGTCTAAGTATACAGGAATGTTCACAGATTTGGAAACTATTAATAAATATTGTTAAGGTAGTAGTTCTCCTCATATTGATGTCTAGAATCAATGCAATTCTAATCAAAATCCAAGCAGGCTCTTGGCTGGTTTTGTAAAAATTGACAAACTGATTGTAAAAATTTTATGGAAATGCAAAGGAACTAGAAAAGCCAAAACAATTTTGTAAAAGAAAAACAAGGTCTGAAGACTTACACTAAAGCCAGGGTAATAAATACAAGATGGTCTTGCTATGAAGACTGACTGACAGATTAACAGAACAGGGTACAGAGTGCCAAATAGACCCCCATAACAATTAACTGACTTTTATCAAATGCTCCAAGGTAACTTGATAGGGAAAAAGTAGTCTTTCCAATAAATTGTGTATATCCATATGCACAAAATGAATCTGAAACCTTCCCTCACTGCATATAATTAACTCAAAATGTATCATATATTTAAATATGACAGCTAAAATTATAAAATTTGTAGAACTTTATGACATTGGTTTAGGCAAAGATTTCCTAGAAAAGACACTAAAAGCATGAACCATAAAAGAAAAACCGGTAACTTGGACGTCAACATCTCTTTCTCATCAAAAGATATTGTTAAGAAAATGAAAACATAAGCCACAAACTGGAAAAAGCATGTGATAAGGGATTTGTTGTTAGAATACATTAAAAATACCTTTGTACACAATAATGAGATATATGACCTAATTAAAAATTATTAAGAAATGTGAACACACTTTGGTAAGGAAGATATTCAAATGACAAACCCATTGAAAATCCTCGACATCATTAGATACTTGGGAAATGCAAACTAAAATCACAAAATCCATTTACTATTATGCATCCATTAGAATCCCTAGAATAGCTAAAATTAAAACATCAGACAAGATGAAGTGACAAAAACCGAGCAGAGCAACTGAAACTCAATCACTGCTGATAGAAATGCAAAATAACATAGTCACTTTAAGAAACAGATTCTTATAAAATAGTTACTCATATGCTTATTGTTTGTTCCAGCAATCTCATATGCAGGTATTTCTCAAGAGAAATGAAAACATGTTCCTGCAAAGACTTATACATGATTGTTCATAGCAACTTTATTTACAATGACCCCACCATGGAAACAACCAAATGTGCATCAACATGTAAATGGATAAACAAATTGTGATTTGGAACACTAGTTGTTAAAAAAAGGAATAAACCATTGATGTAATATGGTTGAATCTTAGAAAAATTATGGTAAATGAAAGAAGCTAGACAAATGCATGATTTAATCTATGTAACTTTCTAGAAAAGGCAGAACTTTAATGATTGAAAGATCAGTGCTTGCCAGGAGCCTAAGCTGGAATGAGTGAATTTAATCCAAAGACACACAATTTTGAGGTCACAGAAATGTTTAATATATTGATTATTGTGGAAATTGCAGAACTATATTCATTCATCAAATCTTATCAAGCTGAACCCTCAAAATGGGTGAATTTTATTCCATGTAAATTGTATCTTAGTAAATCTGATTTTTTCCTAAATAATCATTAGATTTGACAACTAATTTTATATAGTTGTAGTATAAGCATTGTTCTATTAGGATTATACTACCACTGTGGAAGATGAAATACAAATTCTTGTTTTCTAGCTTCTTTTAGCTAAGGGTGCCTTGTGACTCAGTTTTTTTCAGTGAAGCCTAAGGTGACTTGGGCTGAGGCTTTTAATAAGGCTTTTGCTTTTATGATAAAAGAAGAACATGCTGTGCTGCCCTTTTTCTATCATGGACATGATGTCTGGAGTTTTGACAGCCATCTTGCACACATGAGACAACAAACGCAAAAACAACACACCACATATTAAAGATGGTGAAGCAAAGAGGAAGAATGAGCCTCACCTCTTAATGGCCATGGTTAAACAACTAAACAAATGCTACTTGTGGAGGAGCCTATTTGAGAAAAACAGCCCTCTTTTTAAACAATTTTTTTAAACAATTAATATTGTTTAAACCAATATTAATCAAATTTTTAATTCTAGCCAAATAAATATAGTTGGCTCTCAGTATTCAAGAGTTCTGCATCTGTGGGTTCAACCCACCATAGATCAAAAATATTTGAAAAATAAAAATACAATAAAAATAATAACAGGATTGGCGCCCATAGCTCGTGGTTAGGGTGTTGTCCACATGCACTGGGGCTGATAGATTCAAACTTGTCCCAGGCCTGGTAAACAACAATGACAATAACAACAATAACAACAACAAAAATAATAGCTGGGTGATGTGGTAGGCGCCTGTAGTCCCAGCTACTTGGGAGTCTGAGGCAAGAGAATCACTTAAGCCCAAGAGTTTGTGGTTGCTGTGAGCTGTGATGCCATAGCACTCTACTGAGGATGACAAAATTAGACTCTGTCTCAAAAAAATTTTTTTTAACTGAGTAAAATAATTATTTTAAATAATAATTAAGCATGGTAAGTAATCTGGAGATGATTTAAAGTATACATACACATAGGTTATATGCATATTTATATAAGGAACTCAAGCAGATTTTGGTATACTGGACAAATCTCTCAGGGATACTGAGGGAAAACTGTACTCTCAGACACTGTGGGAAAAGTATTGGAAGAAATGTGAGTAAGCTCGGGTCTTCAGGAAGAGGAGTTGAATAGATAAATGAGAGTAGTGAGGGTGGAGAGGAAGAGGGAGCATTTGAGATGAGGCACTCAGCCTGTAAGAAGACAGAATTGTACATTTATAAATTGAAGAGTTTAATATGGCTAGATTATAGAGTGCAAAGGAAAATGGGGGTATGGTACAGGGGAGGGAAGTAAAGAAAGATGAGGTTAAGATGGGCAAGATCATGAAGGACACTGTAACTATAAAGTTTAGATTTAACCTGACTGCCATGAGGTGGCATTGAAGTATTCTAAGTGGAAAAATTAAATAATTATATTTGTATTTAGGAAGATCACTTTGGCTGTGGTGTGGAAAACGAGAATCAAGGAGACCAGTTAGAGTGCCAAAGATGATGTTGGTATGTTCTATAGTCATGGGTGTACAGATGAAGGAAATGAATTCAAGAGATACGTAGGTGATATTAGCATGGGAGGTACCAGACTCACACAAATGTTTTACCCAGTATGAAGCTTTACAAATAATTTCAAAGATGTGGGGAATCAAGAGGCTCAAAGAGAAAGGTCTGGGACAGCAAGGGTGGCTACACGTGTTCTCTGACCCAGAGTAACAGATTAGGGCTCTGATTGAGGTTTTGTGGGTTTGAATCACATAGAGAAGGAGAATTTAAATTATATATTATCTCAATTTTATACCTTAAGGACTAACATATCATTCTTCAGAAAGTCATGCCTCACAAATCCATAGATCCTGGGTTTATTTATTTATTTATTTTTGAGACAGAGTGTTACTATGTTGCCCTCAGTAGAGTGCTGTGGCGTCACAGTTCACAGCAACCTTCAACTCTTCGGCTTAAGTGATTCTCTTGCCTCAGCCTCCCAAGTAGCTAAGACTATAGGCGCCTGCCTAATCCTAGGTTTATTTAAATAATACTTACTCAGGGACACCCTGCTCAGGGACTTACACACAAGACTTCTGCTGACAAGTAACACTAGTCAACCTGGAGATCCAGTTGACAAGGAGAAGAGAGCACAGTCCAAGCTGCTTTACTTTCTCATTCTTTAAGTGGAACTTGGTGATAAATGTTATGTGGAATGAAAGGGGTAACATCTGACAAATTCTATGGGAGAAGATTATTTACTGTGAATAGATCTAGCATGCCCAGCAGATACAATGAAAATGAGATATTTAGGAATTATCCCTTACAGATTTGAAAAGCATAGTAGATCCCTGTCACCTAATCGATTGCACAAATGCTTCTCTCTCAGCCCACACCAATGGTTCTCACTATGGTACATACACTTCTGGTATGCCACTCAAGGTCGGGATGTACCCTCTGATCTTGGGTAAAGAATAAGCTGGCTTAAGCTAAAAATAAGATTGCTGCCTCAGTACAACTTCCCCTGAGCTGGGAAAGGAGGCTGAGGGCTACAGAATGGCTCTGTAACCTCTGAGCCTTCCTGGGTGCAATTCAAAGAACTGTATTGCAGGCAGAGTAATGAAGGCAAATTGAAGCCTCTGAAAAACTGAGATTAGGGGAAGGATATGAAAAGAAATATAAAAAAAGGAAAAAGCAACATTGATGAAAGCAAGTAAAGAGAAAAATGCAACTAAGATAAAGAATATCATACAAGAGAGGAAAGAAATAACTTATTACATAAACTACACAGTAAATGAGAATGCTTGAGAAGAAACTGAGAAAGGCAAAGAATTAGGATGTGTACACAGCCAGAGAATCAAGAGGAGGAAAGGGGGGAAAAAAGATATAATGGACAGCCTGATGCAGTGGCCCCCACCAGTAATCCCAGCACATTGGGAGGTTGAGACAGAATGATCACTTGAAGCCAGAAGTTTGAGACCAGCCTAGCAAGACCCCATCTTTACAAAAAAACAAAAAGTAGCCAGTCATGGTAATGCCCCCCCATAGTCCCAGGTACTCAGGAAGCTGAGGCAAGAGGATCACTTGAGTCCAGAAGTTCAAGGCTGCAATGAGCTATGATCAGGCTGCTGCATTCCTGCCTGGGTGGCAAAGTGATACGCTGTCTCTGAAGAAAAAAAAGTATAGCAGAGAAAGTGGAGATGTAAAAGAATAAAGCAAAGTGGGAGAGGAAAGGAGGGAAGGAAGATGCAAGGCACATTTGGATATAGGATAAATGGACCAAGAGCTCTGCCTTACATGAATGCACTAAATGCCTCAAATAAAAATAATCAATCCGAAGTTTTTTGCTCCTAAATATAGTATCTTTATTTAAGTGTGATAGAATATTTATTTATTTAAGTGTACAATATTACATTTTCTCAGAATATCAGGAATAATTTATTTCTTCTCTAAGATTACTATCGTCATTCCAATGTTCTATTTATGTTCAGTCTTCCTTACTTCCTTACTTAACTGGGCTAGGTCCTAAGCCCAGAATTTATATACAAGTTATTCCAGTCAGAATACCCTGTCCCTGAACTATAACTGATGGATGCAGAAGTTGGAGGGCTAAAGCTCACAAAAGAAAATACCTTGTATTTATATTCCATAAGTGGAATCAGGTGTTAATCTAGTTGAACATGGTGTGTGACGAAGATTTTCACTGGAAGTATCATCGGGGGTCCCCATTTGCATCTCTGATATATCTTCATAGTGATGTCTATTTCTCTGTGGTTCCTTAAACCTGAATCCTAAAGAGGAATGACAAATGATTAGAAAGATGCCAGATGTGCCAAGGTAGGACTCATTCAAAATGCTACTATGTTCCAGGTAAAGTCTAGTCCACATTCCTTTTTACCACCCTTAGAGCAGATATCTGAAACCATAAATTTCTGAGTTCATCATACTTTCACTTCCATATATCACGATCCACCTCCACAAATGGCTCTAGAGAACCTGGTTTGAGGTTTGATCTACTAATAACGAGTTGTGTGATTTGGAACAAGTTATTTAACTGAAGCCTTGGTGTTCTCATCTGTAAAATGGGGATAATAATAGCACCTATCTAATCATACTTATGTGAGAATTAAATGGCATGTTAAATGCAAAGTCTGAGTATAGTGCTTGACGCTCATTTAGCCCTTTGTACTTAACTATTAGCTAGCAGTTTTACTCACAAAGGGAGGGAGACCTTTTCCCACTCCAGAGCTGAAGTCTCTAAATCTATTCTGTGTTTGATTTTCTCTTGCTTCCTGAGGAACTGACACACTTCTCCTCTTCTCCAATACCTGTATCTTCAATGTATCAGCTCTGCTGGCTCCAGTATGCAGATCTCTACTACTAAAAACAATTTCACTTGCTCTTATGGTCCTTTCAACTACCATCCTATATCCTTCCTTTTCACAGTAATCCCTTTTAACTCAGTAATTTGTATTGTTCCTCTTTTTTTTTCTTTGAGACAGAGACTCACTTTGTCACCCTCAGTAGAGTGTTGTGGTGTCACAGCTCACAGCAACCTCAAACTCTTGGGCTTAAGTGATTCTCTTGCCTCAGCCTCCCACATAGCTGGGACTACAGGCACCTCTACAATGCCCAGCTATTTTTTGTTGTTGTTGCAGTTGTCATTGTTGTTTAGCAGGCCCAGGTCGGGTTCAAACCTTCTAGCCTCGGTATATGTGGCTGGCACCCTAACCACTGAGCTATAGGCACCGCCTCTGTTTCCATTTTGGAACCTGTCTTTTTTTTTTTTTTTTTTTTTTGAGACAGAGTCTCTGTCGCCCTGGGTAGAGTGCTGTGGTATCAAAGCTCATAGCAACCTCATACTTTTGGGCTCACGTGATCTTCTTGTCTCAGCCTCCCATGTAGCTGGTACTACAAGCACCTGCCACCACGCCTCACTAGTTGTTATACTTTTAGTAGAGGCAGGTCTCACTCTTGCTCAAGCTGATCTCCAACTCTTAACCTCAAGCCATCCACCTGTGTTGGCCTCCCAGAATGCTAGGATTACAGGTGTGAACCACCACACCCAGCCTGCACCTGTCATTCTGATATTCTTTGATCTGCCACACTGGGGATTTCGAAGCAAACAAACAGACAACTTTCTGCTCTCTAGTAACGACAGTTACCTAAAAGTGTTCTCTATAAGGCCATTAACTCCATGAGTCCCCCTGTGGGAGACCGCATGGTGTTTGAGAATAGGCATGAGGCCAGTAGTGTGGGGTTGGGTTTGTGAGTGAGGGGGAGAGTGGGACATGCAAAGCTGGAACGCAGGCCACAGCCAGAGCCAGAAGGCTATGATAAATTTGGGATTTTATTCCAAGTATGAGAGAAAGCTACCAGAGGCTGCAGAGAGTAACTGTGTTTAAGAGTGTGGATTCTGAGCAAGGCTGCCTCAAATTCAAATACTGGCCCTCAAAGGAGCCCACTGTGTGATCTTCAGCAAAAACAGCATCTCTTTGTCTGTTTGTTCACTTGTAAAATGCAAATCATTGGGTTGTTTTGAAAATCAAATGAGTTAATTTATAAAGCACTTCAAAACAGCACTTCCTCATTGAAATGCTAGAGTTTGTTAAATTAATTGAAATGTTCAATTGGCTTGATTTAATAAAATATCACTTTGTTATGCAGAGAATAGACTGGAGAATTATCGGTTTGGAGGCAACTTGGGGTAGCAGTGAGCTGGAAAGAAGTGGATCGGCTAGTGCTAAGGACAGCACCTGTTCATGGAATCTGCTCTGCGTGCCAGGCATGCTCTAAGCTCTTCACATGTATTATCTCCTATTTTCCCACAGCCTGTGAGCCAGGTGCTATTGCTATGCTGCTTTTACTGATGAGACAACTGAACTAGTAACTTGCCCAAGGTCACACAGCCAGTAAACAGCAGAGCCAAAAATCAAATCCAGCAGTCTGAATCAAAATTCCCCAATCCTAACCTCTCTGCTTTACTGCTTCTCCTATCTGTTAGCAGGACAGGACTTACACACTCAGATCACACAGAAACCAACGCTAGGCTTTGGCCATCCTAGGAATATTGGCATTTCTGGGTCTGATGGTGTTCTTCAAGTGCTCACCTATTACTTTCAGCTTTTCAGTACTGCTGACCACTGGCAGGATGACAGTGGCAGACAAGCTAAAAAATATTTTCAACGTTCTCAGGCATTTATTTTTATAAGTGAAGCTTGCTCACTAAAAATTATTACCAAAACCACAAGAAACTTAACTTTTTATAAAGGATTCATATTTTTAAAAACCATTTTATTCAGCTCTAAATAAAACAGAAAAATTTCTTTTATTCTCAAATGTCAATCTATATACAAAGGTAAAAAATGACATGGAAAATCCATGTAAATCTATTACTGTGCAGGACACTTAAGTGTTAGATGGTTAAAAATATGTGAAATGTATCATTTTTGTTTATAAGAATTTTCCATCAAGTATTGCTAAAAATCACCTACCTTCAAAGTTATCGGAAGAGTTGCTTGTAGCAATTTCCTTCCAATTGGCAATATACCTAAACATATTATACGGTATTCGTTAAATTAAATTGATTCATTAATAAGTAATGAGTTGATTCAATAGTACCTGTTTAGACTACTTCTAATTTGTTACCTTCTCTGAGACTACAAGTTCACTAGTTTCAATGTTTAATTCTCATAACTTTTCCACCCCTAGTTGCTCATATGCAGCTAAGACAACCTCCAAGATAAGGAGTTGAGGGAGGTATAAAATGGCATCCACCACCTATAATATCAGTGTCCTTTCATCTTCCTCCAGCATATCTCATTTTATCCTGTTTCATTCCTGCAAAATCATGTTCTCAGTTGAGTGTTTACTAAGATGTTAGTTAATAACTTCTAAATTAAAAGTATGGAAAAGATGCTTAGGAGTACTATGAAGAGTTAAATGTCAACCATCTTGCTTCCTTGGATTTATATACTATAATGTTTCCCTTTTACCTTTAAGGAACCAAGACACATGGGTCACTACAAAAGTTTCGTGACAGACTGTGTTACGATCCACCATTTCACTTGCAAGAAACACAGTTGACAGTGTCTTTTCTGATTCGCCTGTGTAAGTTTCAACTTGCTTGGCCTATGGATGGGAAAGCTTCGTTTGTTTCTTTCTATGCAGATTCTACATTTTTTGATATATGTGTATCTCAAGACTTTTGTAATGACTCACAAAAGGGCCCTCATGGATAATATGCTAAGTTCTGACAATGATAGTTGGGGGCACAAACATATGTCATATTTAAGGCCCATCATTAATCTTTATCTAAGATTAGGACATGAATTTTTTCCATTATTTAAAAAGAACACATAAAGAGGGCAGAACCTGTGGCTCAGTGAGTGGGGCGCCGGCCCCATTTACCAAGGGTGGCGGGTTCAAACGTGGCCCCGGCCAAACTGCAACAAAAAAACAGCCAGGTGTTGTGGCAGGCACCTGTAGTCCCAGCTACTGGGGAGGCTGAGGCAAGAGAATCACTTAAGCCCAAGAGCTAGAGGTTGCTGTGAACTGTGATGCCATGGCACACTAATGTGGGCAATAAAGTGAGACTCTGTCTCAGAAAAAAAAAAAGAACTCATAAAGAACATACTATCATTAACTGATAAGAAATCTAAGTTTTACCAATAGAAGGAAAAGTCTGATGATAGCGTTAGCATGCTGTTTTATATCAGAAATGATCTTTCTAAGAAACTTTTGGAATTTTTAAGGTAATTACAGAATAAAGTGTATATGGAATCTACAATGAATCCTTTCAGGTGTACAAGTTTAAGGCTTTGTCCAGGTAAAGTCCTTAGCCAGAGAGGCCGAATTAACTACATGCCTTAGAAATCAAAGGAACAGCCTTAAATATAGAAGCTATCCACAATATACATGAACATAGAGGTAAATAGGAATTTAGATTTCCTAGATGCTAAATGCATAATAGGTATGTTAAAATTCACTTGCTGTTTGAAAAAGTCTGATGATCCTGGAGGAGGAACATCTGAATGAATATCCATTGGGATGAATGCCAGTTGGAGGCCGAAGGGGATAGATTGCTTGAGCTCAGGAGTTCAGACCAGCCTGACCAAGAGCAAGACACCATCTCTAAAAAAAAATAGTCAGGTGCTGTGGCAGGTGCCTATAGTCCCAACTACTGGGGAGGCTGAGGCAGGAGAATCGCTCATACCCAAGAGTTTGAGGTTGTTGTGAGCCATGATGCCACAGCACTCTACCCCGAGCAATAAAGTGAGATACTGTCTAAAAAAACCCCAAATGGATGAATGCCAGCAACAGTCATGGCCTGGTAGCCATTATGTGGCATTCTGGGTAACTCAATGAGGGTGATGTGGGGATTGTTTTACATCCTAAACATCTGCAGCAACATATCTCTGGATGCAGAAATTTACAATAGTAATCATTAGTGTCCTCAAGTTCAAGAGTGAAGTTGGAAAAATTTGTTCTTGAGAGCTAACATTGTCTTTGGCAGTAAAGATAGGAAGTGGGAGTAAGTTTTCCATATGTAAAGAAGATTTATTTCTTGTTTCATATGGACTGGTTCTGAGTCCCTGCTTCTGAATCATGCTGTGCTCCCCCCAAATAAGATGCCGTCCAGGCAGTTGGTTATGATAAATGGCCTGCAATTGTAAATCTGATACTGGTTTTCAACATTGAATTTATCATTCTGTCCTCTTAATAGCTGTTAAATATTTTTAATAATTGTAAGAGTTAAGTTAGCTCTACCCCTTCTTCAAAATGATAATAATGTACTCTGTTGACAGTTGCAGTGTACATCTGAAGAGGCACATGGCTTCATCCCAGAGACCATCCATCTATCATAACAGAGAGCTAGCAAAAAGCCTTTCGGAAGAAATGGGTTTTTATCAGTAAATATCAGTGTTTGAGGCATTCCAACTGTCCAATTGTAGAAAACGATCCATATATTTTGAAGGCTACTCTCTAAGGAATTAGTGGCTGCCAATTTTACATAAAGAGAAAAATCAGACTATGAAATTCTCATCAAACATGGTATTGTCAAGCCAGTTACAAATATCTAGAGCTCTACAAAGACTTAACAGGAGCACAGACTCTGTAGACCATGAATGCACTGGGAAGAGGTACTTACATCTAATGTCTAATGTCTGTGGTCAGTAGGGAAGGTCTTTCAAACTTTGTTCCTGCCTGAGATAATTAGTGCTTGTAAGTAGTGCTACCAAAATATACCCAAATAATCACTTCAGATTTTATTTGAAATCTTCATTGCCCATAGCCTCAACAGAAACATTGCTTTCTAAGATTCCACATTGGTGCCAAATTATGATTATGCCCAACTCAGAAAATTAACTGACAGAAATAGTACATAACTGGAAAGATGAAGTATCTGGATTCAAAAAATGAGAATTTTCAGTTTCTCTTATATCAAAGCTAGGTATATTCATCCCACTCCATATAGAGTATATTACATGAAGAAACCACTTAGAAATCTTATAGATTTATTCTTTCTTTTTTTCCATAAAGGGAAGCCATTAAAGCTCTTTACCACTTACTGTCATATCAGAAGATCATAGCTGGGAAGTCTTATACAGACTGACATGCCTATTTATTTCTTCCCTTTGAACTTAATGGTTTTATGCTTTTTGTATTCTAGTAATGATATAATATAGAATATTGGTATAGATTTTTTTGTAATCTTTCACTAAAGCTTGCTTGCCCTATTCTTGAATTAGCCAAATGTATGAAGGCAGAGCAGGATTTCAAAAGCTGAGAGAATTCTCTATGCTGTCCTCAGATACTCGTTAAAATGTACCCCTACTCCCTCTCTCTTTTTCACTTTCTTCTCTACCTAGCAATTTTTACTCTTAGGAAAGGGAATAAAGGCAGGGCATTATAGCTCCTTTTTTTGTTTGTATGTCATTTCTTACATTCTTAGTATCATGTGTATTTATTCAGTGTCCCAGAAACCACAGAAATGCTATTTACAGGTATCCCAATACTATAAAGTATTGGGGTTATTGAATCATACCAGTCTCTTTTAATTTAAAAATATTTTAGAGCATGGATGGAAACTTAGTTCTTTATTTATCTTTCCCTTTTTATTTTCTAATATATCTTCATCAATATCTTTGTTTTTCTATTTTCCTTTTTTATTACTTTCCCCCTTTTCTTCATTCTTTTGTCTTTCCTTTTATTTTATTTTATTTATTTATTTTTTTGCAGTTTTTTGCCGGGGCTGGGTTTGAACCCACCACCTTCGGCATATGGGGCCGGTGCCCTACTCCACTGAGCCACGGGCACCACCCTGTCTTTCCTTTTATTATTATTCTCTTCTCTGTTTCCTCTGGCCTCTCATCTTCATGTTCCATTGTTCAGTGACCAACCTCATTTTCTTCTCTCCTTTTTCCTAATTTCCTAATTTATTTTCTTACTTTTCTTTACTTATACCATCTTCATTTTCATTTTTTGCCTCTTCATCCATATAGTATCCATACTCCTTATTACTTAGTTGAGTAAATATTGAATTTGTTTAACAGCTTTATTAAGATATAATTCATACAACACAATTCACCCCTTAAAATTATATAATCCTGTGGCTTTTAGTATATTCACATAGTTGTATGTTCATTACCACAATCAATTTTAAATCATTTTCATTACTTCAAAATTAAGCCTCATACCCCACAGCTATCACCACCCAATCCCCTCAATTAATTCCCCAGCCCTAGGCTACCACTAATCTACTTTCTGTCTCTAGAGATTTGCTTGCTCTAGAATATTTCATATAAATGGGATCACATAATATATGATCCTCAGTGATTAGCTTCTTTCACTTAGCAAGGTAATTACTATTACATAATGATAGTAATTATCACTATCTAATACTTGAGGCATGTATCTGAACACCATTTCTTTGTATTGCTGAATAATTCCACTGTATGGTCATACCACATTTTATTTATTCATTCATCAGTTGATGAACATTTGGGTTGTTTTTTCTACTGTTTTATTAATATGAATAATGTTGCTATATTCATGCACAAATTTTTGTATGAATGTCTGTTTTCATTTCTCTTGGGTATATATCTAGGAGTGGAATTGCTAGGCCATATGGCAACTCTATATTTAACCATTTGAGAAACTACCAGATTGTTTTTAAAGTGGCTGCACCATTGCACCCATTAACAAGGTATAAAGGTTCCAGTTTCTCCATATTGTTGTTAATACTTGTTATCATTTTTTTAGTTATAGCCATCTTAGTAGATATAAAGTGGTATCTCATTGCATATATATATTTCAATTTCCACCACCACAAAAAATCCTAAAATTGTTTTTCAAGGGCTATATATCACCACTGAAAAATTATAACTTTTTATTCTTTTATACAGAAAAATAAACAGTGAGGAAATTGCTTGTGTTATTAATTTCACATTCTTAGACTTGTTTCTAAGCCCCAACGTAAGAAGCAAAGCAGAGAATAAGGCATGATAATAAAGTGAAAATAAAGAAGAATACCTATGTCTAATTTTCTGTTTGTTATCTTTGAATTATTCCTTTATAACCCTCATTCATTCTTTTTTTCTTTCTGGACAAATAATAAATACTTAGGGTTTTTTTTTTTGTTTGTTTGTTTTTAAAGATTATGTTTGTGGCCCCAAGATTCAACATGGAAATGGGAAATGTTACAAAGAAAAAATATATAATGCCTGCCCTTGTTCCCCAAGAATAGCAACATATATTTACTCATCAAAGTTCAGGGTATTTGTCCAGTTCAGCACTTCATCCACTTCCCATTCCATCACAGAATCTATCCCACCATCTTCAATAGCTCTTATTAGCCCCTTTGTTGCTGTGTGAATGAAGTCTAGAGTTCTAAGATGTGTTGACTTAGCCTCCAGGCTTCCTGCATAGTACCTAAATAGAGAAAAGGAAGAGAGACATAAATCCTTCAGAACAGGTGATTACAAGTAGATACAGTTGATACTGTTGCTACTTACATACTAAAACTATTTTATACATTGAATCAAGTTTTCATCTTATATAACTGAGATGTATTTAAAACCAAGATCTATGTGATGGGATATTTGGGGGTGGGTGGGGGAAGCAACTTACGTGACCACACAAACCAGACAGGCCTCATTTCAAATCTACCTTTAATAAGTAGTATTTTTATGATACAAAGAAAAACTAAGTTATTAAATCACTGAATCACACAGAGTAGTAGAGTGGAAAGGATCTTAGAAATCAATAACTAACCCACTCATTTTACAGATGGTGAAATAAATCCTGGAGGATTTTAGTAATTTTATAAAGTTATGAGGCTAATGGCATGTAGGAAGAGGGAAGGAAAGTGGGAAAAGGAAAGAAAAAGGGAGGAAGAGGTGAAGGGATGACGGGTGTTGACATTTTCTTAGTGCCAGGCACTTTTCACACATTATCTTGCTTAATTCTCTTTAAAAAATTACAGCCATATGTGGCAGCTATTTTTATTCCCCTTTATTCCCTTTTGTTTTATAAAGAACCTGAGACTTGGAGAAGTTTAAAAATTGTTCAAGATCATATAGGTGGTAAATATGTATCAGAGTCAATAGTCAGACCTGATGGTTAAGTTCAGCTTCCTTCTGGAGATTGCTTGTTTTATATTAAACTAAGCACATAAAATAATGTATCCACCAAACATGATTTGAGGGATAAAGATAAGTTAGCAGTCCTTACAAGAACATCACAGCATTTTTTCTTTTTTGGTCATTCAGTTTAAGATTTGTACAATAGCCATTTTAATGGTTAACATTTTCTGAAATTATATTCATTTATTAATTCAACACTCATTGATTAGGAAGCAGCATAGTGGTACAGAGCAGGACTCTGGTATCACATTACCTGGATGTGAATCTTGTTCGTGTGATTTACTAGACATATAACCCAGCCTTTCCTGGCCTTAGTAAACTTCCCTAAAATGGTTATCATAATATTACTTCCTCCTAGTGTTCTCAAGAGATTTAGAAGTGTAAATCCATGGACACCATTTAGAACAGTGAATGGCACGTAGCAAGCATTCAATAAAAGAAGGCTTACACAATATGTGTGTAAGAATGTGACAGCAAGAAGATATATCCCTGCCTTCATGAAGTTTCTGCTTGATCAGACGTTAAATAGATAATGATCCATGAGAGCAAATGCATTTTACAGAAGCAGGAGCACGACTCCTGGTTTATAGCTTAGTAGCAGCAAAACTTATAAGAAAGCATGATTTACCAATTTTCTATGGTTTTTCATTCAATTACTCATTTATTTAATTAATATCTGTTGAGTGTCCACCATTTACAAAGTTTTAGATGCTTGTGCAGTGGTGAAATTCCCTCATGGAACTCCCAATCTTTCACTCTCTACTCTGTTTTCTGAGCATAATAGGTACTAAATAAACATGACTAAGTAAATAAATGATCAAATGAATGATGGTACCCAATGGCCCAGACTGAATGAACTATTGCTCATGCTATAATAAAAATGCATTTAGAAATTAGAAACTTCTGGAAAGCTAGGAGTGAATGCATTTAAATGATTTCCTTCATGTTTTACCTTTCCAAATATACAAACACTTAAGATTAGATTTTGAAACCTGAATAGCATTCTTTTCTCTTTTTCAACAATGATATATGACAATTCAGATATCTGTTTTTTCTCTTATTAAGGAAGTATAAAACACACTACATTTTTGAGTCATAATAATTGTTCAGATAACTTAATTCTCAGGTTCTAAACTCTTAAAACTAGTCACTATTATAGTCAAGGGGTCTAAATAGTGAGAAAGCAATAGGTTAGGAAGTAGAAATAGTATTTCAAATATAGTGATCAGAAATAAAGATCACTTTATAATCATAACTTATTTTATAAATAAATAGTGATCTTTAAAAAAGAAAACAAATCCTTCAAAATTTGGCTTTATAGGTAATGTTGCAATATATTTTTTGTTGTATTCACTTTTGAGTGATCTCATATTCTTTGTAAACTTATAAGTTTAAAAGGAAAGAACATGGTAAGAAATGCTTGTCTGGATTTCAAGGATAGAAATTAAAATACAAATATCTTGGAAGAATCTAGGCATAGATCACAAAGTAGATTGAGGCAAGCTAAGATTTGCAGGACACAGGAAGTAACAGTATTTAAACAGCATAATTCTTTGAGTAAGACAGGTAAAAAAATGTTTGTTGACTCTCAGCAACAGTCAGAGTGAAGAACGTTTAATGCCACAATGAACAAAACACACAAAGTAAAATTTCTCATTCATCCTCTACAACTCTATGAAAAGGAAATAGAATACCCAGTCACAAAACTTACTTAATATCCATTCATTCATTTATTTATTCATTAATCTACAAGCAACACACATTCATTAAACACCAATTACATATGAGGGCTCATGATAACAAATAAAAAATACTCCCTGTTCTGTAGGGACTCAAAATCTAGTGGAGGAAGCAGACAAATACAAAATATACAGATAAGTGCAAAAATATGACAACTGAGTATGTCAAAAAAATTGCGGAGCACATAGAAGTGACTACTTGTATCTATGTAGGTCAGGGAGGGCTTTAAAAGGAGATATTGGGACAAATATCCAAAGATAAAGATCTTATTGCCAAGTAGCTGAGCCAGAAAAGAGCAACATATGGACAGAAAATATCATGTAAGATGTAGAAACTGGGAAACACGTAACATGTTTTAGGTAAAGAAGTGATTTGTACTTAAGAAACTACAGTTGAGTGTTAATACACAGACAATGAAGAGACTAAAGAGGAGGAGACGAATCAGAAGTTATACTAAGCGGATGAAGTGTAGATGAAATGGATGAAACGCTGCAGCAGAGAATGAGAGAAAATGTCAGATTGGGGAGATGTATGGTCTGACAATTAATTTCACGAACTTACCACTGTGTACTTATGTTGGCAGCACTGTACAAACAACCTAGTGTGTTTTTTTTTCCAGTTTCAAAGAAATTTAATATATTTACACATTATATTAAGAAACAGGTGATACATTATCATTTGTTATAAACTGATCTTTCTGTATTAAAATAGATTTTAAAATTCAGTGTGTATCATTATTACTGCTAAGGAAATCTTAGCCCTTTCTGCCTAGAAACAATATATTTAAATTATTGCTGTATAGTCACTGCTTTCTGTTAATTCCTCGAATCATTTAAATGGTCCTATTTTCCACTTAATAATCTATAGGACTTTGAAGTTCTTATATCCTAAATGAAAGAAATTAAAAACATTTTTTGTTTTGTCCCTAGTTCTGGTTGTGACAATTAGGAAGACTAACTACAAATTTAATCACTTAGAAGATAAACAATAAAGAAGATTTCCCCAATCTATGCTTACAGTGTAACCTGAATTATAGGCTCAATTACTCCAAATAAATAATTCTTCTAAGTACTTATTTAAGCCTTCATATCTAAACAACAAAATAATTTCCCTATATAAATAACAGGAAGGCTGCTCTATACCTTGGTTGCTCTGTGGTGACATTATTAAGGATCTGGCAAATCATTCTTGTTTTAAAGCTGTTAACTATGTCAAGCATTTATTAAGCTTTAGTATACAGAGAACTCTAGTCCCAAGAGCTCTGTTCTATACTCTTCAAAAATATCTCTTGGGAGGTAACACAAAATTTAAGTCCTCACATAGTGATTTTATTAAATTAGTTGCTTTATAAAACACTGCAGATGTCATAATTGTTAACATAACAATTTACCAAACTGTACTTAACTGGTGCAGTTTGCTGCACATGTTTTATAAAGGAAAAGAAATGCCAAAACCCTGTTAAAGTTGTTCCATTACAGCTTAGAAGAAAGATTTGTTTCTCTCTCCCTTCCAAAGCACTCCATCAGTACAAATAGTCTGATAAATAAAAACCAGACAGTCTATGCACTCAAGAGATTCCACAACTTGTAAAGCAATATTGGAGAGATTTACCTTCTTCAGTTTCAAAGTTGGAGGGTTTTGGTCATTTAATTTTTATCAAACTAGTGCTT